>BGPR01029793.1:0-19054 GCA_013235015.1 Araneus ventricosus | reverse complement strand
TCGAATAAGAACTATCTTTTAAACTTAATATATTTTGCAGGAAAAAGGGATAAGCAAATTGTAGTCTGTGTTATAGAATAAATGAGAAAGAGATGAATTCGATGAGAATGTGCTGAATAATTTCAAATATATATATATAAAACTTTTTGCTTCTCGCAAGTGCTTAAAGCAAAATATGGCAACTTTGGAATGCATGAGACAGTGCATGACTGAATATTCGACTTCGAAAAAGATTCTGAATTGACTGCGTCGGATTAGATGAAAATTGATGTTATACGTAAGAAGGAGAGAAAATTTGTTTTCTACTTCTGAAATAAATTATTCCATTCTTATAACAAGGTTAGCTCAACCTATATCTTTTAAATGCGTTTTATGTATTACATTGAAGAAAATGTATGAGTAGTTAGGGGAGTTGGGGTAGATTGATATATGGGAACATTGATACAGTCCATAAATTTTGATGATTGGAACTGTTAAAGATGTTCATATCCCCTCATATATATGCCACTGTAACCCTTAGCACACGGTATATTTGTTGGCTATTTTAAGTCAAACGCTAACTTAGAAATGAATAAAGTCGCTAATCTTCTAGTCTAAGTAAATTTTACTCCAAGTACGTGTTGTGTGATTTCTTTAACTAGTTACGTTTTCCGGCCAGGAAGTCTATTCCAAAGGTAAGAAAAAAACATTTATTTTTCTGAACTATATTAAATTTGGAGGTCGTTTAGCATTGTTTCTGCGTGATTACTTGTTTTAAGTTAAAAAAGCTATTGGGGCAGATTGATGCAATTGACTCCGGGACACATTGATATGCTTCTTCTGTGTGTATCAATGTGCCTTAATAGCAACTACTTTACAAAATCTTCTTCAGAAAGGGGAAAAACGAAAAAATGAACTATCTAATAGAAAAACGCAAATAATTATTTTTTAAGCAATGAAAACGGTTTGAATTTCCTTGTAAAAATGAAAAGTAATGTTTTAAATCAAGTTAAAAATTTTTTACGAATTTATGAAAATTGGAGAAAACATTGTACAATTTTGTTCTTGAATATTGTCATTCAACACTGTTGAATTTTTTGCATTTGCAGATGGGGTAAATATTATGTTTGTACTAAATTTATTTTCGTAAGCCGTCAAAGAAAAACGCGAAAATGTCCCTTAATTTTTAATTAATTAAAATTTGCAAAAACGGCTTCGAGGTGCACATTCCCTCCCTAAAAAAAATTAAACGCACACACATATATACCCCTTTATAATTTGTAGAGATAAATTATTTTCTGAGCCATTATTTTTTCATTTTTCCAGTCCCATTAAAAATATTGAATTTTGATTAAAATAAAAGATTTTACTCTGTTAAACTTACAAATCTTGATTTAGAATACAAATTTAATTAATAAAACAAATTTTGTTTTTCACCCAAACCTATTAACCATCATTATTTTCGATATTTCCGTGTGTATCAATGTACCCGTAGTAAGGAGCACATTGATACAAATCCATTTTTATGAAAAAAGTTTAATAAGTATTTTATTCTGTCATTCATGGCCAAAACTGGAATGGGATCCTATATCAAATTTACAAATGTATAAATATAATGTATTAGTTCTAATTATTACCTTTGTTAAAATCATTCTATAGCTTTCAGAAAAAAATTATTCAATGTGCCCGCCTTCCCCCTATATACTTTTCACTTGGATAGATAATTTAATACATACGGCCTTAAATATAAATTAATTTATCAATGAATCATTGAATTAAATAAAAGGGTTTTCATATCTGTTTAATGGTCCGTTCCAAGTTAAAAACGGAATGACGTTTAAAAAATGTACTCCAAAATATGTTATTTTTTTCTCTTTGGTAAACAGTTATTTTCATTTGAGTAATAGAAATAAAGGATCCCTTAAATAGTCCTAGTAAACAAGAAGTCGAACAAATATTAAAGCGTAATGATTAAAAACAAAGCCAAAGGAGCAACCATTCAGGATTGGAAGAATGTAAATTTTTCCATTTTCCTATGATTAGGAAAGCTGTTCGGCTGGTACAGCCCCAAAAACACTTGCGGTTTCCTCACATCTCTTTATTTGTACGTCATTCATTTAACCGATTTTTCGAGTAATTCTTAATTGCGGCAAAAAACAGCTCTAAACGTTTTTTTTCAATTCGAGTTGAGAAAGAAAAGATTTTCATAAAGAAATTACGGTTGAGGTGTGATTTGAAAAATTACTTTCATCTTTAATTGTCTTAGATCATTAAAGTATCAGCAAGAAATATCGACAAACGTTGCGGAAAAATAATAAATATATTTGTGTAATGATTGCAGAGTGTTCTGCAGTGCCGGGGGACAAACCACTTCTGTCTGACAGTCATTGTAGGGTGAAACAAAAAAGATATTTTCACGAGATATTGAAAATTTATGTTCTGAAATACATTCTAGGAAGGAGACCAAAAATGATTTTATGTTGAAAAAAGAAAAATAACGCTTAATTCAATATATTCTGAACATAAATGGAATCTTTTATTTTTTATCAAAAACTTATTTCATTTCTGAAAATGCAGCAGTTTTCTTGCAAAACAATTATTTTTATAAAGTAAAGTAAACAATCTCTCAGAATTTCTGAGAAATCCGATGTTCTCAGCAAGTTGAATTAAATTGCAGTTAAAGCTACTTCAGTTGATTTTCTGACCTGTTATTCATCTAAAGTATATGACCCGCATTCAGAAAAATCGTTCAGAAATCCTATTTGATCTTGAAATAGTGGCCTTTGGTCACAGCAATTTATTTTGTTTTCTTTTGGTTTCCTTTCCCGGAAAAACGTCTTACGCTTGCTGTTTTTAACGTTTCGTACAACGTACTTTTTTTGTTCCTCTTTTTTCAACAGCAAGATATATTTCTAACTTAAATGATAAATAGAATTAAAAATCGTGTGTTGGGGTGCTGAAATACCCTGCGGCACCACCACAAGGTTAATAAAAAATTTTATGTTCAGAAAACACTCATATTATTAAGTGTCGAAAGCTATTCTCATTCGAACAGGTTTGTATCAAATCATTCACAACATAAGTACAACATACAAAACACTCGGTAATACTTTCCTGCGCTATAATTTCTATTCATCGTTCATTAAACTCGGAATTATTAACACGTAAGCTATTTTATGCAGTACAACTGTATAAACACGTGCGCTGAACTCATTTTGCAGGATTGTTTCCTTCTCCGTAAAACGTGTCGGTGCACTCTTGAACGAATAATTGCAGACATAATTAATTATTTTAATTACAGAGGAATGGGAATCCGAAAGAGTCATTTCACTAAACAGAGATAAAAGCAGCAGCCTTCTGCACCAAAGTTTCACAACGGAATGAATCCTCCCAGGTGTTAAGAATCGAGCTATTGAAGAATTTCGAGACTGGAATTAGATTTCTTAATTAGCAATCTAAAATTGTAGGAATCTAAAGCGTTCATTTAATTTCAAAAGAAAATATGAAAGTATTCAGGGGAAAATCGAATTGTCCTCTAGATTAAAAGTTGAATAAAATGTCATCAAATCATTTTAAAATGGCTTTTTTGGGAAGGAAAAAATCAAATACAATTTTTCTCCTTTATAATATACAAAATGGCATGTTCTGTGGTTGATTTGACTATTCCATCTGTTTCTTGATTTGCTGTTATTTCTTTATACTGTTTCTTGATTTGCCTCTATAATAAATTCAGACATGCAATCATAGAATAAAACAAAGAATTGAAGCAATCCTCGAGGTGATTAGACGAAATATTTTCTAACTTGCTAAAATAAATTGTATTTTAAATTGTAAATATGTTGTCAATTCTTCAAATTTACAGAATGAATCCTTTGTTGCAATATTTTCGTGGGCATCATAATCTATCTCTCAAAAATATATTTACAATCAATTCTTTGATTGTATTAATGTACTTTAGTTTTAAATTATATTAAAAAGAACAGCACAATTTCATCCGAAAATTTGTGAAGTTTAAAAATTTATAAACTAATTGAGAGCTATCATTTCAACTGTTTCTTAACCAAAAAAAATCTTTAAATGCAGCTCAGTAACTTAAATGAAACGAAATTTATAAATCCATTCATCACAACTATGGTACAATTTAAAGAATTACCCTAAAGTTGTGAAAAACGTACTCGTTTTATTAAGTGTGGCTCTTTCGCATTAAATGCTTTCATATGAAAATTTTTCTTTTCTTTGGAAAGCAAAAATAAATCTGAGTCCTTCTCCTTTTAAGAATCAGAATTCTAAGAAACGAGTTGTCGAACTAAGCCGACCAAAAAACATAGAATTTGACAATTCATCGAAATGCAAGTGTCCAAACGACTGTCCTTTCTCTGTTCCTTTGTTCCCTTTGTCCTCTATCCTGCAGGAATAGGAGCGATGATACAAGATCCTTTCAGAAGCAATACAGAATTCGATAACTCAAACCAAGAATCAGGGAATTACCCCTTTAAAAAACACGGCGCCACGTCAAATCCCTGCCGTCATTTATATTAGAATCTTGGGGGAGACATTTTGAGTGACATACGGGTTTTTTTTATCATATCATCGCCTTTTTTCCATTGGCAGATCTAAGTACCGTTATTTATAGATTGTTTATGGCCTGATATGTTATTTGCTGATACTGTTGGAATTCGTTAAGACATTTGAATTAAAATGAATTAAAGGATTTGAAATATATTTGGTTTTTCAACTTTTTAGCGTTTTTCAATTTAAAAATTATATTTGATATCATTTAGTTAATTCTTAATTTGTTCAATAAATTGTAGTAGCATAATTTTCTTGTGCTATTTAAACTTATTTCTGCATGTGCGTGATGTTAAGATATTTTACGTCACGTACTAATTTTATAGCACTTTTAGATATTAAACGAGTTTTATCTTTTTTGCTTTACTAAAATATATGCAAAGTTACAAACACTTAAACTTTTTAAGCAATTTCATTTCATCATCTTTAAGAAAAAAATACTCTTACTTTATAGAAATACTGAAAAATGTGGATTTGTAAGATAACCCTAAGGCCAATATAAAGCATTTTTTCTCATAATATATTCACGAATATAACAAGATATAATAATTTGCATATTAAGCGAAACAGTTATCAATAACATTTTATAGTTTTTCTGAATGTTTAATTAACTTCTAAGTAATAACAAAATCTTCCTTATCAGATCTTATTAATAAATCTTAAAGCAGAAAAATATTTTTTGTGTTGTTTAATAACGCAACAATGTTCATAAATAATATGAAAATCTCTATGCTTGGCAGCTGCGTCACATTTTATCTCCACATTTTCCCTCAAATTATTTCTATCATAAAAACGATTCTGCCCAAAACATTGGCATTTAATGAAGTTCTATCTTACAAAAATCCGCTTAAAAGTTGATATATTAACATATATATTATAACATATTTAATTTAACTATATTTTTAGACAATTTCAATTTTCTAAATACTAATTAAAATATGGAATCTCATTCGAATGCTCTAAAATAAAACTGTTGGAAATTGTAATAAATTGCTTGTTTGATAAAAAATATCTTTAAGTAAAATATGACCATATTGAATGTTTTCAACTAATCTCAGTATGCTAATAAATTGTTTTTATGCAATTTCAGCAGAAACTATTTTCTTGATCAAATTATTTCGCATTCTAAAAGTGAAGGAAAGTTGTTTTCATTTCTTACGTTAAAATTCTATTAAATTCCGTGTTTAGAGAAAAAAAGTCATCATGAGACAAAAAAGTGTCCAACAATTCATTAATAAGTTAGTTCATTCACTTTAGTGCATAAGTGGTTTTTAACAAATTCACATGAAAAATGCAATTTCTATGCAAAGTAATCAGCTTTATAAAGATGAATGAAAAGGAAAAGTTTTTAAAGAATTGTATAAACTTCTGAAATATAAAACTGTGTTTGTTCAGTTAATTTTACTAAGCTCATTTTGGTTCGTGAAACTTCCTTTTTCCCTACTATAAATTTAATGAAATATTAAATTACCAATCGTCCAATTTAATTTTTCGTAAGATTCTCAGCATCTTAATCAAAAACACAAAATGTTTATTTGTTTTACTCATTGAAAAGTAATTCATTAAAAAAATTATTAAATTGCCATCGAAATAAACAAATGAAAGTTGTTTTCACTCTTTCTAACAAATAGAAAGTTATCTTGGAAATTGTAATTACGTCACGAATATGTCAAAAATTTAATTTATAACAATTTTACTTAATCTAAATTCTAATAACATGGTATATAAAAAGACAGATTTTAAATTTAATTATCCGCATTCCTGAAATATTAATAAAACTTCTTGCTTTAGGGAATGAATGTAGTTCTTTAAACTATGTAATCTTTTTATATTTTTTCAGAATTTTTAAATGTCCTATATCTTTGTCTCAAACCTGAAGGAAATCTAAACCATGGTTAAGGCAATTATAGCGTTTAAAAATATTGGCATGTTTAATAAAGTATCAGCATTTTTTGTAAAGTAAAGCAAATATTTTTACTGGCTTATATTGATAGGATATTATTTCAAGCAAATATCTAAGAGTAAAGTTTTTTGTTCAGATATTCTAAAGATCTGTTTAAAATTGAAAGTCATAATAAATTTATAGACGTTACAAAATTTTTTAAATGTATAGAAAGGTTACGTTGGTTTCATCTAAGCAACCCACTTTTTTATATAAAAAATTAATAAAATGCTCTAAATATTCCAATGTTCAGTGGCTTTATAAATTTCATTAATATCAGTTGTTCTGAAGATACCAGTTCTGATTCTAATAAAATTCTGAATTCTTCTTAACGATTTTAACCCTATTATGTCGCCTCGGGCGGTTTCGGGAGCTAAGGTAATTTTCACTTAGTGACTAAGAAAATTGTTTTCGAGTGCTTGGCTATATTTGAGGAAAAGCAGGAATTCAAAAACGAACGCTGTGATTTGCACCAATGATGGAAAAATCGAGTAGAGACCCATCTACCCAGCTAAAAAAATCTTCAGAAAATCTGAAGGTAATTGGAACATGTTTTCTTCAGATTTTCTGCAGAAAAAAAATGTAGAATATCTGAAAAAAAATATCTTCCAAATACCTTCAGATTTTTCTAGTCAACATTTAATTATTAATTTCATTTAATTAATCTAATTTGTGATACAACTTACTTGATTGAGATTGTGACAAAACTTCAAACTCATCCTCTCCGGGATTCGAACCCGCGATCCTATGGTTGACTGGCGGGAACGCTAACCACAACGCCAGCGGGAATACACGAGAAGAGGATAAATTAATCTACTTGAGTTTTAGCGTCACCATAGCTTTCGTGGCGCCATCTAGTGGTGTAAACATACACCAGGGTCAAAATACGTGTTTCAAAGTCGTAGAGATGAATAACAGATGAGATTAATAATATTTTTGTTCAATAGTTTAGATTCTCTGTTTCCATAAATTCGTTTTCACCTTCGATCTTCAAAAAACATCAGCGGCTTCGCTTTCAGCAAAGACGACCCCTCGTAGCTTCTCTTTTTCATTGAGACACGAAACACACAGGGAAAGCACGGACGCAGGAAAAACACAACGTCTGAAGACGTTGAAAACGTAGCAAGGGAAGCATTGTTTCCAGAAAAAAACATTCCTTGTTCGATATTTGGAAGCTAGAATCAGCAAATTCGGTGAACCAAAATATTTAGAAGAAAAGCGAACTGTTATTGAAAAAAATCGTTTGGTAAATGATCAAAAATTCCAAACTAAGTATTATTCAAATTCATACGCCGACCCATGAAATCGAAGAGAGCAGACAGTGGACCAATCCAAATTAGGCGAAATTAAGGGCATCCACCGTAGACCGATAAACAAATCACCGTCGGCGCATGCGCAAACGACGCCGAAAACATTTTCAACTCGCATCCAAAACAAATATTCTGGCACTCTCTCTCTCTCTCTCTCTCTTGGCGACAAACAATTGGCGATCTTAAGAGAAAAGAAATGAGTACGCACTCTAAACTTCAGGTTAACCACGTATGCATTTGTAATCCTAATCGAATCCTTCGTATCGTTCATTTTTTCCACTCCTTGCCCTTCCAAATGATTGGGATATCACTGAATGATTCCAGGCGCAGCGGTATGGAGTGGTGTTTTGTGCTGTTTTTACCATTTGGCTATAACGGCACCCTATATTTACATATGAAAACACAGTCTGTCTTTTCTTTACCAGACATATTTATCATTCTCTAACTTCAACAATCGCTGTTAATTAAAAGGAATCATTTGGTTTATACCTATATGCTCGATGGTTTGCATTCCCAGTTATCTTGAAACTGCAATAGAAAATCATGCAAGCACTATCAGTGCACACTCAGATCACAGTTTCTTTCCCTTGAAATTTATGATGTATTAACTGTGGCATTGACTTTAGATTTCTCTGAAAAAAGGTTTTCATTCGGTGATAAGTGTTCGCTCACGAAGTCGACATAGCATATTAATGTGAATTCTTTATTTTAATTATTTATATTATGTTAATGTGGAATCTTGATTTTTCTTGTAATAGTAAATATCCTTCGAAATATTTAATACGGTTCATTTTATTTCTAATTAAGCAAAACTTTTTGTGTCACACATATTTTTTCCGATAATTGACGATGGTTGCCCAAACACAATGGTGCCATTTCAAATGAGTTCATGGTTGCAAGACAAGTGTTGCTACGTTATACAAAAACTTTGAAACTTCGGTAATCATTCTCAAATTTTGGCTTACTTAGCTTATGTACTACTAATGCTTTATACCTCTAAAATCATTCATCATAACTATAGGAGTAATTTATTTTTTGAGTTCCGACAGTTATAAACGAGAATTTTTTGTATCGTTATTGTTGAGTTTTTCTAAATATTAAAATTATTCTTTAACTTAATTTCAGTGTGAAAATATGCATTAAATCTTTCATTTTCCCCTTTTTCTATGATTAATGGAGTATTTTGAATGTGTATCAATTTACTCTTTTTTTTAATTAAATTATTTTCGGTTTTGCATCTCATATAAATTAAAGCACACTGTACCTGACACTTTTCTACGTAACATGCAAAATATATATAAGTTGAAAGTAATAAATTTCCTTATTTTTCGTAAACTTCAATTCCAATACATATATGTGACATGCTCGAATACGGTCTAAGCCATTTTTGGGGTGGATATCAATCTCAAGAAAATGGCCTCACTTGAGCAATAAATAAGTGAAGATTGATCGATTTTCTTCTGGCAAGAAGATGGACATAATAAATAAGATTGTCCTATTTCTGAAATTCATAAAATAGTGGAATTGAATTATTCAGATATATAGGATTCAATAAATATTTCCTCTCACTTTAAAAATCACTACTCTAGATCAAAACAGAAAAATAAGACTTCAGATTTAGAAAAATATTTATTTCCGGATTTAGAATGAGGTTGTTTTTTTTCTGTCATTCGACAAACCATTTTTCAAATTGCGTTTCGATTAAATTCCTTTTATACATTCTTGCATTGTTGTTGCTGCAATGAAGATTTGAAAGGGAAGTTCTCGAATCCAAGATTTGATGTATATTGAAATGATTTCCTTATGTCTGACAATGTAGCATTAAAAATGAATATCAGAAATTTGTCAGACCTTTATTCAATCAGCTGAAGACTTGATTATGTTACTTGCTATTATTCTGAAAAGAAAGCATTCTTTCATTCTTTTTTATGTAAAAGGTATTAATATACAAATAAGAATTCATAATTTCATAACACGTCAAGTAGAAATTTGTAAAACCTTGGCATTTTAAATATACGCACACATTACCTAACTTTCCCTTATCTAAATATATTTATCTAATTATAAAAATTCAATTTCCATACAGGGTGATGAATTATTCAGCCACAGCATAATTGTTTTTCAAAAAAGCATTAAGGGATACTTTTCAGAATATATCCAAATGTTGCTGAAAAATTCTAAAATAAAATAAAATTCGTAGACAGTTCTCTGCCTACATTTCAATAAATCTCAATGAATCTACTAATTTAAAATTGAATTTTCATCAAGGTTGTAATATAGTTGGTAGAAACATATTGATGCTAATTCCTTATATGAATATTGTGCTTCAGTTGGTAACAAATGAGTTCCAATAACTTTTAAAGCAACAAAGTACAGATTTATAACAATGAAAAGGTTGTCTAAAGTCTCGAATTTGCGGGAATTTTATTATTACGACATAAATTCAAATAAAAACAGTTAAAAGTTCATTGTTTCAAACTTACTCAGATTTCAAGAGGAAAGCCTTACATATTTATTCAGTCCTTTTAAATTAGTCAATGGAACGAAATGGAGAGTTCAGTGTCCATGTTTTGGATGATGGAGTGAGCCAAGTCCATGTTTTGGTCATTTTGCATTAACACTGTCATGGTAATATAAAAATGTTATATTTTAAGTGTAATAAATATAAAGACCATGGTTCAATTGGTATCTACCAGGCAGCAAGAACAATTAGAACTCTACTGTCATTTTAAATGTAGCTTCTCAACTTTGAGAATCGTTTTCTCAGAAATGAATCTTATGGACTTGGTTCACTTTAACTCTGAACTAGCTAAATGTCTTTGTGGACGAACGGTTTTCATTTACAAAAGGAATAAAACTTTTCAACATGAAAAATAGAACTATAGAAACATGAAGAATAAAGAACAATTCGGTGTTTTTAATATCCACATTAGTCATTTAATGGCAGAATAAACAATTAGCTGGAATTATAAGCATCTTATTGAAATTCAGATATCTTTGTCTACATAAACGTGAATTTACTAAAAGGCTAAATTTCATAACAACGAAGAAGACCTCATAACTTCAAGTTTTATCGCAATGTTACGTAATATTATTTAAGAGAATAAAATTCACAAAAAGTTTGGAATGAGTCTTTTTTCGTTCGTCCATGGCTCAAAATGAAGGGTTTATTCTAAAGATTCCTGTCTCTATATGAGGATCAAAATGACTCAAGAGCTAATAACCTTGCTTTTACCAAGATTAAATGTCTCCTATAATAAGTCAGCAAAATTTAATAACAGATGGGTTTAATAAATTTGAAGTTTTCAACCTGCTCTAAAGTTTCAAGTCTTTTTCTTAAATCGTATTAAGCATACACCTCATTATACATTTGATTGGTTTTATGATACATTTCCTTTTTCATATTTCGTAGAAGTTATATAGAAACACTAAGAGACACACAACGACTTGAAAGCTTAACAATTGATTGGAACTTATTATTTTAATGTAATTTATTAATTACTGAAAGTTAAGAAAATCATGCAAGTTCTATAACGGTGTTCGTAGATGAGTAAATTTCAGATTATCATATTACTATTTAGTAATATGATAATCTGAAACTAACTGAGAATGAAATAGCATCCATCGAAAAACTAGAAAGTTTAAGCTTGAATTAAGATCCTTAATTATATATTGAACTCGAAAGTAATATTTGAATTCGGAGTTATCATCTACAGGATGCTCGGAAAATATCAGGCAAAATTTTAAAGTGCCCTAGAGGGGAACAAAATAAGCATTTTTTGTCATATAATGTGTTACCGGAAATGTCGCGTTTGAGCGCAGTAGATGGCGCAGGTTATGGCAGTCGACGGCACCTGACGACGAAGCGACATTTGCACGAGAAGGATTGTTTAAAGGCCACAATGCACATTTTTGAGCGCATGAAAATCCTCATGCAACAAGACCACATGCATAGCAGCAGAGATTTTCGAAAATTGTTTGTTCTGGTAAAGTGCATGATTATCTGATTAGACCGTACATCTTTCCTACTCGTCGCTTGGACGGGTACGCATACTCCATCCTCCTGCAAGAGGTATGGCCAGAATTGCTGACCGAAGTCTCTACGTCTATTCGAAGCAGAATTTGGTACTAATATGTTGGTGCTCCCTCACATTTTAGCACTGATGCCCGGAATTACCTAGAAGCGACGTATGCAAACAGATGGGTAAGTCGAGGTGGACCTGTTCGTTGGCGACCACGATCATCAGATTAGTCATGTTTAGATTTTTTTGTGGATACATTTGAAAAACACGTTTACGGTACCCCCATTGACTCCCAACAAGATCTCGTCACCAGACTGTCTGTTGCTGCTGGAGATGTTGGGATATGCCTTGGCATCTTTGAAAATTTACGGTTATCTATGCGCCGACGTTGCGAAGCGTGTGTTTCTGTTGGTGGTCGCTCGCTTGAGCATCTGCTGTAAAACAGCACTCATCGTTTGTGTTAAATTTCCATTGGCCTGTTTTTCTTTCATCTTTTGTATTTTCTTTTCCAGATATTTCACGAGCACTCTTTGTAAACCAAAATTTAAAATGTTATTGTTACTAATGGAGACGAATGAACTTCAACGTATGAATTACCGAAGAATGACAAACATATAAACATCACATCATCGCGAATGTATGTGCTACTTCCGTTTTCACTTTTTCGTTTACGAAGTATACAAAGAGAAAGTTTTGTAATCGTCAAAAATTCGAGATTTTGATGAATCACCACGTTTTAAACCTCCGGAAAACACAATCGTCTGTTTGTGAACCCGGTAGATCAAATATGGTTTGAGCCAGAAGAATAAAATTTGAAATGTGCTGTTTTCACAACTTTGTATATGTATATCAAGTTTTGGACGAAATCCATTCACGGGAAGTTTGCTTAACTGTCTGTCCATGTTCGTGTGAACTCGATAACTCAGAAACTTAATTATCTATATGGTTAACATTTGGTACACAGTTTTATCATCAGGAATTTTGCTCCGTATCACATTTTCTATCAAATGTGTCAAATAGTTGATTTTCTGTCCGTCTGTTTATTCGCAGGCATGTGAACACGATAACATTCAAACGCAATGGATTATATAAATGAATTTCGGTGTGTGATCTTCTAACGCTAATTGTAGATCTGTATTAAATTTTTGTTTCAATGGTATGAAAAAAGTCGCTCAAAATGTATATTCGGTTTTCTTCATCATACTATAACGAAAGAATACGCGCAATATTGTGTTTTGACCCGCTTGGCGTATTTGACTTCCGTTTATATTGTTACAAAAGTTTTTCTGTGTGTGTATGGTGTAAACAGTCCAACACGCAGGATAATGGAGAATGAAGGTTTATTCACAAATGTACAGGAAAAACACGTAGCACAGGTAACAGAAAACAATAGATATTGCACAGATTACCAATGTAAGCAGACAACAATTCACAGGTAATAACAGTTCAGCACTTTGTTATTTAGCAACACAAACAGTCAGCAAATCACTAGTAAGGACAATAACTGCACTTTCAATAGCGCTCAGCTCACCAGCTTCCTAGCTCGCACTGCGGACGAAGCTCTAAAGTCGTTCCCAATGGATCAACACTACTCCTTCTGATACAGGCGCGTCTTTATATACTCTCTCCGACAGGTCGTGACGTCACAAGGCGTTTCCTCGTATATTCAAGCATATTCCCTTTCCTAATTGAAATATCGAGAGAATGGTTGCATTTTCTGGAATCACTGTTTGTCGCCGAGGTCGCCAAATTTGTCGCCATGGTCAGGGATCCCGGATCAACCGCTGCCCGCCACTCCATGCTTAGCCTTGTAAAACTCTCTTCCCAGCCATAAGACTGACATTGCTGGGAAGCGACTTTCCATGTTCGTAACAATATTGTTGCCCTTTAGTCTCTTGCCGGAATCAACGATGAGAAATTAAATCTAAATTCTCAAAGCGTTCAGGGTCTTGCCGAAAGTCCACAACATTTCTGCGAGGGGATGAGTCCTCTATTAAGGAGTATACGAGAAAGTCTAGGGAAGACCAGTGCCACTAGATTAAATGGCTACATGATGGCAAATATTAGACTTTTGAAACTCATAGAGTCCACAAACCTTATTCAGGAATCGAACATGGAACCCTGACCTAGCAAAGACGTAATTTTTGGTCAATTATAAAAACGCACTTAGTGTAATCTTATTACTGTACTTTACAATTATTTGCGTTTCTAATCTCCATAAAAGGCCAAAGTTTGAAATAAAAATAATGGTTACAAAATGAAATTCAATAAAACTCTGGTCGACTTGTGATAAAATCAATAAAAGATTCTACATAAGTTAATGAGTTAAAAGCTAATGTTTCATCGAAATTTGAACTGCATCACTTAATTAACAGCAAAAACTGAGCTGTAATAAACTTAAAATAAGCGAAAGCTTGTGAACGCTGCATAGTAAAACACTCATCACATCGTGGTACTAAATATTTAAGTATCGATTTTAGCTGGATTGATAATAATACTTTCAACTGAAATAATTTACTTTATAAGACAAATTTTTCTAATGACAAAATGGAAGATAGACTATATACTTAAAGATGAATGAATTTTATAAGAAAAAGCTTATTGTAAAAAATGAAACTTAAAAATATTGTTATCACACAATTTTATCCTAACAGATATGACAAAAGATTTGATTTAAAGGAATGCAAATAATTTCAAATTGCATTTTTTTTTAAATGTGTTTTAGAACTTTTAGTTCATATGTTATCGGAAAGCAGACATTTTCAAAATACGTGAAAGACTTACTTGCTTTAAAAATACATGCTCTAAGGACATAAACTTAAAATTTGTTATCAAGCAATTTTATCCTAAGAAATTGGACTAGAGATTTGATTTAAGAGACTATAAATCATTTTAAATTCCATATAAAAGGAAATAAGAACCTTTAGATCGGATAAAACTAATTTGGTTTGCTGCAAACTGAAAATAATTTTAAATTTCGTGCAACGTCAAAACTATTCTTTTTCGATGATGAATGGATAGACATATTCTGTGATAAACAACCAACCTAGTTCCAAATTCTGTCTTTTCTTTAAAATTATCACATTTTCGAATAAGAACTCTCTTTTAAACTTAATATATTTTGCAGGAAAAAGGGATAAGCAAATTGTAGTTTGTGTTATAAAATAAATGAGAAAGAGATGAATTCCATGAGAATGTGCTGAATAATTTCAAATATATATATAAAACCTTTTTGCTTCTCGCAAGAACTTAAAGCAAAATATGGCAACTTTGGAATGCATTGAGACAGTGCATGACTGAATATTCAGACTTCGAAAAAGATTCTCAATTGACTGCGTCGAATTAGATGAAAATTGATGTTATACGTAAGGAGAGAAAATTTGTTTTCTACTTCTGAAATAAATTATTCCATTCTTATAACAAGGTTAGCTCAACCTATATCTTTTAAAGGCGTTTTATGCATTACATTGAAGAAAATGTATGAGTAGTTAGGGGGAGTTGGGGTAGATTGATACATGGGAACATTGATACAATCCATAAATTTTGATGACTGGAACTGTTAAAGATGTTCATATCCACTCATAAATATGCGACTGTAACCCTTAGCACACGGTATATTTGTTGGCTATTTTAAGTCAAACGTTAACTTAGAAATGAATCAAATCGCTAATCTTCTAGTCTAAGTAAATTTTACTCCAAGTACGTGTTGTGTGATTTTTTTTATCTAGTTACGTTTTCCGGGCAGGGAATCTACTCCAAAGGTAAGAAAAAATATTTATTTTTCTGAACTATATTAAGTTTGGAGGTTGTTTAGCATTGTTTCTGCGTGATCACTTATTTTAAGTAAAATAAACTCTTGGGGCAGATTGATACAATTGACTCTTGGGCACATTGATATGCGTCTTCTGTATGTATCAATGTGCCTTAATAGCAACTACTTTGTAAAATCTTCTTCAGAAAGGGGAAAAACGAAAAAAATGAACTATCTAAGAGAAAAACACAAATAATTATTTTTTAAGCAATTAAAACGGTTTGAATTTCATCGTAAAAATGAAAAGTAATGTTGTAAATCAAGTTTTAATTTATTTTCGAATTTATGAAAATTGGAGAAAACATTGTACAGAAACATAATTAATATCATCAAAAAGATAATTTTTTGCATTTGCAGATGGGATAAATATTATGTTTCTACGAAATTTAATTTCGTAAGTCGTCAAAGAAAAACGCAAAAATGTCTCTTAATTTTTAATTAATTAAAATTTCCAAAAACGGCTTCGAGGTGCACATTCCCTCCCAAAAAAAATTTCAACTCACGCACATCACCCTTTATAATTTGTAGAGATAAATTATTTTCTGAGCCATTATTTTTTCATTTTTCCAGTATCATTAAAAATATTGAATTTTGATTAAAATAAAAAGATTTTACTCTGTTAAACTTAATAAATCTTGATTTAGAATACAAATTTAATTAATAAAACAAATTTTGTTTTTATCCCGAACCTATTAACCATCGTTATTTTTGATATTTCCGTGTGTATCAATGTACCCGTATTAAGGGCAGAATTGATACAAATCCGTTTTTATGAAAAAAGTGTAATAAATCTTTTATTATGCCATTTATGACCAAAACTCGAATGGGATCTTATATTAAATTTACAAATGTATAAATATAGTGTATTAGTTTTAATTATTACCTTTGATAAATAATTCTATAGATTTCAAAAAAAGTTAATCAATGTCCCCGCATTCCCCCTATATACTTTTCACTTGGATTTATATTTTAATACATACTGCTTTAAATATAAATAAATTTATTAATGAATCACTGAATTAAATAAAAAGGTTTTCATATCTGTTTAATGCTCCGTTCCAAGTTAAAAACGGAATGACGTTTAAAAAATGTACTCCAAAATATGTTACTTTTTTCTTTTTGATAAACAGCTATTTTCATTTGATTAATAGAAATAAAAAGATCTCTTAAATATTTCCTAGTAAACAAGAAGTAAAACAAATATTAAAGCGAAATGATTAAAAATAAAGCAAAAGGAGCAACTATTCAGGATTTGAAGAATGCAAATTTTTCTATTTTGCTATGATTAGGAAAGTTGTTCGGTTGGTACAACCACCAAAACACTGCGTTTTCCCCATATCTCCTTATTTATATGTCATTCATTTAACCGATTTTTCGGGTAATTCTTAATTGCGGAGAAAAACAGCTCTAAGCGCTTTTTTTCAATTCGAGTTGAGAAAGAAAAGATTTTCATAAAGAAATTACGGTTGAGGTGTGATTTGAAAAATTACTTTTATCTTTAATTGTCTTAGATCATTAAAATATCAGCAAGAAATATCGACAAACGTTGCGGAAAAATAATAAATAAATTTGTGTAATGATTTTAGAGTGTTCGGCAGTGCTGTAGGACAAACCACTTCTGTCTGACAGTCATTGTAGTTGGAACAAAAAATATATTTTCACTAGATATTGAAAATTTATGTTCTGAAATACATTTTAGGAAGGAGACCAAAAGTGATTTTATGTTGAAAAAAGAAAAATAACGCTTAATTCAATATATTCTGAACATAAATGGAATCTTTTATTTTTTATAGAAAACTTATTTCATTTCTGAAAATGCAGCAGTTTTCTTGCAAAACAATTATTTTTATAAAGTAAAGTAAACAATCTCTCAGAATTTCTGAGAAATCCGATGTTCTCAGCAAGTTGAATTAAATTGCAGTTAAAGCTACTTCAGTTGATTTTCTGACCTGTTATTCATCTGAAGTATATGACCCGCATTCAGAAAAATCGTTCAGAAATCCTATTTGATCTTGAAATAGTGGCCTTTGGTCAAAGCAATTTATTTTGCTTTCTCTTGGTTGCCTTTCCAGAAAAAACGTCTTACACTTGTTGTTTTTAACGTTTCGTACAACGAATTTTTTTTATTCCTCTTTTTTCAACAACAAGATGTATTTCTAACTTTATATGATAAATAGAATTAAAATTCGTGTGTTGGGGTGCTGAAATACCCTGCGAAACTAAAACAATGTTAAGAAAAAAATTTTGTATTCAGAAATGTCTCATATTATTAAGTGTCGAAAGCTATTCTCATTCGAACAGGTTTGTATCAAATCAGTCACAGTATAAGCACAGCGTACAAAACAATCGGTAATACTTTTCTGTGTCATAATTTAAATTCATCGTTCATTAAGCTCGGAATTATTACCATGTAAGCTATTTTATGCAGTACAGTTGTATAAACACGTGCGCTGAACTCATTTTGCAGGATTGTTTCCTCCTCCGTAAAACGTTTCGGTGCACTCTTGAACGAATAATTACAGACATAATGAAATATTTTAATTACAGAGGAATGGGAATCCGAAAGAGTAATTTCACTAAGCAGAGATAAAAGCAGCAGCCTTCTGCACCAAAGTTGCACAACGGAATGAATCCTCCCAGGTGTTAAGAATCGAGCTATTGAAGAATTTCGAGACTGGAATTAGATTTCTTAATTAGCGATGTAAAATTGTAGGAATCTAAAGTGTTCATTTAATTACAAAAGAAAATATGAAAATATTCAGGGGAAAATCGAATTGTCCTCTAGATTAAAAGTTGAATAAAATGTCATCAAATCATTTTAAAATGGCATTTTTGGGAAGGAAAAAACCAAATACAATTTTTCTCCTTTATAATATACAAAATGGCATGATTTGTGGTTCATTTGACTATTCCACCTTTTTCTTGATTTGCTGTTATTGCTTTATACTGTTTCTTGATTTGCCTCTATAATAAATTCAGACATGCAATCATAGAATAAAACAAAGAATTGAAGCAATCCTCGAGGTGATTAGACGAAATATTTTCTAACTTGCTAAAATAAATTGTATTTTAAATTGTAAATATGTTGTCAATTCTTAAAATTTACTGAATGAATCCTTTGTTGCAATATTTTCATGGGCATCATAACCTATCTCTCAAAAATATATTTACAACCAATTCTTTGATTGTATTAATGTACTTTAGTTTTAAATTATATCAAAAAGAACAACACATTTTCATCCGAAAATTGGTGAGGTTTAAGAATTTATAAACTAATTGAGAGCTATCATTTCAACTGTTTCTTAACCAAAAAAATCTTTAAATGCAGCTCAGTAAGTTAAAATGAAACGAAATTTATAAATCCATTCATCACAACTATGGTACAATTTAAAGAATTACCCTAAAGTTGTGAAAAACGTAC
>BGPR01029791.1:0-19055 GCA_013235015.1 Araneus ventricosus | reverse complement strand
TTTTTTTTTTTCAACAAATATTGTCACTTACTTTCCCCAACAAATGTAAATATTCCTTCAGATCTAGTCTTTTTATTACTAATTTTCATATGCCCGCCTCCGGTTTATTTTTTCTACACATATTGTCGCTAACGTAAACGTTACGTTCCCCCCAAAATGTTAAAAAATCCTTTGAATCCTATATTGTTTAATTAAAATTTTTAAATCCAATCTTTTAATTACTTTATAGTTAATAACCCAGCATTTCTCGGAATCCACATTTTTTCATATACCCGCCTCTGTTTTTTTCCCTACAAATATTGTCACTAAGCTTCCACAACAAACATAAATCTGTTTTGAATCCTCTCTTGTTGGATCAAAACTTTCAGTTCTAGCCTTTTTACTACCTTAAAGCAGTTTGGTTTGAATGAAAACACGAGAATCCTTATGCTTATAAATTAAAACAGATTAGCATGATATTTGTTTGGCAAAAGAAAAAATAACATGAAATAAAAAACAGAAACGATAAACGATTTAATAGTACACCAAACTGATAAATTAAACACCAGAAACATATGCTTTCGTCTTGCCCGTATTGGAATAATAATGAAAAAAAAAACCGGATAAAAATGAATAAATATTTTCCCCCAACAAACGTAAATGTTGCGAAACACCGTACGACAAAAAAAAAAGAAAGCAAAATGCAGGAAAACGATTTTTTGCCCGATGTTTATAAATAAAAACTCCAAAATGCAGAAGCTCCCTAAAAAAAAATAAATAAATAAAACCTTTTATACAAACCAGATGCAAGAACAACCAATGTTACAGATAGTTATAGGAGCTGTCGATAGATGGCATCATGGGGAATCAATCAATATTAAGTTTTTAATTAATATCTTTTTAACTAATTACAATTTCGGAATTTAAATAGTCGAAATGGATTCCTTGGATTATTTTCCATCTTTTGGTACTTACTGCTTGTTTCAGGATTCAGTGGTTCGTGAGAAGATAGGACATACATACATACATCTGTTGATGTTCGAATTTTAATATATAAGATTCTTCATTTCCATTACAAAGCAGTTTTATGGGAGTGCAAAATTTTCAGTGTGGGAACATAACAATAGTGATACTATTAGCTTCATTACAAAGGCTTACAGAAATGGTGAATGCTAAAGAATTTAAGCCTGTAAATGGTTACGTGCTATCAAATTCATTTGAAAATAGATATTACAAAAGTACTAATTGAATATGCATTATTTAATCTATTTATATAAAAGAGCTTATTTTCTGTGAAAGTATGTTCGTTTTTTTCTTCTTCTCTATGCGCGCCCATACCATTTGACTTACTGTAACCAAATTTGGCACAGTAATAGATTAGAAGAAGCTAACACCATAAAAATTATTTTGAAATTTGAATTGGATTTTTATTTATTTAATGTTAAGTGGTTGCCTCTTTTCACAAATTTTCTATATACATTCTCATCAGAGAACTGTAATTTTTCTATCATTGTAAAATCCAGAATATCCCTGTGCTAATTAGGATAATTTAAAGCTGCTGTGTAACTTCCCTGATTTTTAAATGTTTTTCAGAAATGCCTTTTTTATGCAGATGATTTTCGTCTCCAAGACGAAATATCAGGTTGAGTAAAAAGTTTTCCCGCCAAAATTTTTTTTTTTTATTTTAAAATCATAAATACATATGAAAACTGCAAAGCTAATGAGGATAGTAATCTCCATTCAAATCTACAATTATCTGCCAACGTTTTGGCAACTTTTCAATCCCTTCTGCGAAGAACTGTGGCGTGCGCGAGTCCAGAAAGAGATGGACCCCATTTATGACCGCCTCATTTGAATTGAAGATTGCGCCATCAAGAGGAAGCTGCAAATGTGAAAACAGATAGAAATCCGAAGGGGCCATGTCTGTTCTGTATAATGGATGTTGTATCAAATCCCACTCCAGCTTGTAGAGTGTCCAGCTAGTCATCGTACTAACATGTGGCCAGGCGTTATCTTGATAAAAGAGAACCACCTTCCTTCTGAACTCGTTTCTTCGTTTTGACCGAATGGCATTACGAACTTTGATTAGCATGTTGCTGTATATTGCACTGTTGATAGTCTGGCAGCTTTTCAGGTACTCTTTATAGATAATTCCGCGACAATCTCACCAGATACAGAGAAGCACCTTCTTGTTAGTTAGAGCTCGTCTTGCAACCGATCCTGCTGATTCCCCAGGTGCTGACCACCCTCCTTTACGGCTTGTATTGTTGTAGTGCACCCATTTTTCATCATATGTCACAATTTTGTCTGGAATTTTTTCTTTCCTTTCATCTCTGAGCAGAGCCAAATAGGCCGCTTTTCTCTTGCGCTTGTCTTTAGCAGTCAATTCATGAGGCACCTAGCGGTTGAACTTAAATGTTACATTTATGCATTTCAGAGCGTTAACTGTTGTTTTTTGGCAAACGTCAAGCTTTAACGCAATAGTTCGTGTTGAAACATTTCTGTCTTGATCAATTATTTGCTTTAACTACTCACAATCAACTTCAATAGGGCGGCCAGAACGTGGTTCATCTTCAATGTTGAAATTCCCAGACTCAAACTTCTGAAACCGAACTTTGACTGTATCGTAAAAACAGTATTGATGCCTAAACTGTTACACATTTTTTGGTGGCGTTTAGTTGCACTGAGTTTGTTACGGAACTCATAGTGCATAATCGTTCTTATCTGTTGACGTGATAGCTCCATTTTAAACACTTTTTTGACCCACAAGATAATAAATTTTCAATAAACAAATTGCACAGTCGTGTAGATCCAATTTTCAGCTTTCGAATGCAGAAACCTGTTTGTGGAAAGGCTAACAACCACAGAAATGACAGCTGTTGGCGCGGAGGTATCTCCCCTTGGCTGAAAACTTTTTACTCAGCCTGATATTTTGCTTCTGTATTTTAATTTATTAAACATCAGGGGGAAAAAATCGTTCTTGCATCTTTTTCTCACTTTTTCGAGTTTTGATGTTTTATTTTGCAATGTATATTTTTTGGTAACATTTTGTTCATTCTAAAGGTTTTCTTCTATATTTTAATCATATAAAATGATATCCATTACCAGCTACATTGTGCGAGATGAAATATTATTCCTCAATCTTTTAATGTATTAGTTTTTTCATTTTTCTTCTCTTTGTCTTAATGTTTTATTATGCAACGTATATTTTTGGCAACACTTTGTTCATTCTAAAAATTTTTAAGCTTATATTTTTTATCAGCGGCAAGAGGTAAATTCTTTATTGTATAATCGGACATTTTAAAATTGCATTAGTTATTGTTACTATATGGTATATTGTTTAAAAGTTTATATAAACTTTCTTTTTCCAAACTTCTCACATTTTCTTTCAAACCATGCTGTTATAAAGTAATAAAAGGACTAGATTTGAAAGTTTTAATTCTATTCAAAGGAGATTTACATGTGTTTGGAAAAGTTAATGACAATATTTACAGAAAAAGGAATGGGGGGGGGGGGATATGAAAAATTTAGATCCTGAGTAACACCATGTTATCATCTAGTATTGTTATATTTCAACAAAAATCGTGTTATGAAAGTGTACAACAAATTCATCCAAAAAAATTTTAACCTGCCTCTCCTTCATATTAGTTGCGTCCAAAAAGTAATGCTATGTTTTTTAAGATAATGCAATAAAATGGTCTATTTCATAAAATCTCTATAAACATAAAAAAGAGCGTTGAATTCATTTTGCAAATTTTTAAGTTAGATATCTGTTTGGATAAGAATTGAAAATTGGAATCCTGAAATGCATGTTCTCATATTTCTGTTCATTTCATATTTTTTAAAAATAATGTACAATTATTGATCAAACATAGTGCTCTGTACATGGGTATAATTTTATTTATACTATGAATTCTTAATGCTGTTTACCACTGAGTCTGCATCTTGATCCATGTATGATTTTGATTATCAAAATTTGAGGGAGTGGAATGTGATTAAAAGTTTTAAATTAAAACCGAACCCATATCGCTCATTTTCATGTATAAGACCATTCGAGTTTTAAGGACTGGAGAAATAATAAAAATATTATATATCAAATTGCTGAATCTTTCATCAGACAATTGAAAACAATTACAGAATTTAATAAGTGTCTTGATGAATGACACTGATAGAATTTTATCTGATAACATTTCTGATGGGTGTGTAGGTAAGCTAAGAAATTTTTCAACGGCAGACATGATTGAAAAAGGATTAATGTATTAGTGTATTTGTAAGATTTCATTGATATTATCATATAGCTGAATAGATTAACATTTCAAGGAGTTGCAACTCCTGATAATTTAATCCTGCAAGTTATAAATTAAAGAATTCAAATTGTGTTTCTGTTATCTACATTGGGTAATTGATATACAGTTAATATTATTAATAATTGCATAAGGAAAATATTAGCATCATGGATGATAAATTGTAAAATACAGCAGTTTAGATATTTTTGAACAATTCTCTCTTTCTGAGTTGCTTATAGCACAAAGAACAAACAAAGAATTCCATTAAATTTATTGTAGGAATTAGTGTATATACTAAGGAAAGAATCTCACCGAAATTATAATTTTTAAGTTGCAGCATGCTTATAAAAGGGGAAAGATAATATTTCTTGCGGTAATTTCTAGAATTTAAAATCTAATGTATTCAAGAGATTAAGAATACATGTATAAGGTGTAGTGTATCCAGTAAAGCTTGTAGTATATTAAGCATTTTTCATGTGATTTGCATAAGGGAACATAAACAAAATCACATTTTAGAAATTGATTATTTTATTCTTAAACACCCAAGAATTCACCAGGGCTAATAAAAATTTACATATCAACTGTAATGATGCATAATTGGGGGAAAAAATGTGCCTATTGCATTCAGAACTTCGAATTTGCCTATTTATTTATAACTTTAAAGTAAGCTGAAAATGGACGAATGTTGATTGGTCATCTTTTATCACAAATATTGCTAGTGCATTATAATGTTTTTGTAGAATTCTTGATTAAAAAATGTTTTTATAACATTCATTATTTGGTAAGATATTTGTATTATTAGTGATGTTTTGAATGCATTTTTTTTTTGTGAGAAACGAGGTTCAGAGTAGTTCCATGCATATCCATTTACATGTATATACGGGGTTGTTGCAATTAAAGTTCGCCTATTCGCAAGGTTCTAGAGCTGGTTCTATGGCTTCAAGTGAAACAAAATTTCACTAGTATGTAGTACAAGTGATACACTCAGTAAAAGCTGAAAAAAAAATAGCTAAAATTTCATCTATTGGTGGCGCTGTGCCATTATCTAAGATGACTTGCAGATTTTTTTTAAAAAATTACTGAAGAAAAAGTAAATAGTTCATTTAATTTTTTTTAGTTTACCAAAAGAAAAAAGCGCATAAAAACGGTATTTTGAATGAAGAAAGACTTTTCTTTCAGCTGTGTTTTTAATTAAACTAAAAATAAAAACTTGAATGAAATACTCAATTTTACTTCGGTAATAAAAAAAATCTGCAAAAATCGCCTTAGATAATAATGGCGCAATGCCATTGGCAAAAATTTTATTTTATTGATATTTCGGCTTTTATAGATAGTGTCACTTGTATTACATACTAATGAAATTTTGTTTCATTTGGAACTGTAGGACTGGCTCTAAGGCTTTCTGAATAAGCGGACTTTAAATATAACAACCTTGTATGTACAATTGCCCACTTAAATCCCTTTATACACAGCCCTTAACTTCAGAACGATGGCAGCTATAGTCATGAAAGTGGTGTCTAGGTATAAGTATCATGAGACCGCTTATCATTCCACTTGGCAGAAAACTCTGGAGTTAGCGTTCCTATGTCAAAAATGGTACAAGATGGAGGGAAAAAGTCAGTTACAAAGTTGTAGAGCATTACCGATTTAGTACAAAAAAACACCTTATTTTTTTGTTGGCGATTTCCAACATTGTTACGTGACCAAATGTGTTAAAAAGAGAAAAAACAACTAGTTATCACAAGATACTTTTATATTTGGTGTTCAAACTGCTCTCCGTCAGTGTGTTCTGTTCTTTATATCAATGTCTCCAAGGTGTCTTTTTGTACTAAATATACAATGCTCTACAACTTTGTAATATACTTTTTTCCTCTATGTTCTACCTTTTTCGAGATAGGAACTCCAGAGTTTTCCACCAGGTGCCACTGTATGTGGTCTTGTCTCGTAAAGCATAGCCATTTCACTATACCTAGACACCACATTCTTGACGATAGCTGCTGTTGTTCTGAAGTTAAGGGGGTGGCCCTTATTTAAGTGGGGACCCTGTATATAGTATTAATGGATGTAAATCTGTTACCTTTTATGTACATGTAACTACTGTGTACAACAAGTACAATAAAATACAAAAGAAAGATATTTGAATACAAAAAAGTAAAATACAGAAGAAGTAAACAATATCAATAACAATATACCTTTTGTGCGCCAACACAGCTGCATCCAGTAATTGCATCAACAATATTGTCCATAATTAAGTAACGAATTATTATAGAATCAAACAATAAAAATCATGCTTTAATAAGAATTAAGACACATTAATAAGAATTAAAACACTTTAAAAGAAAATAATTAGAATGGAAGAGAACTCGACTACTGTAACTACTGTAAACTTGCTTTATAACTGCTTTGGTAAACTTTTTTCTTAACAAGACTTGTATAAAAAATACTGTTACTAAAACAGAAAGCTGTGCTATTTGATTGCTGTATGATTCAACTTATTGTGCAGTTGTGTGTACAGATCGGTTTTTT
Source organism: Araneus ventricosus (assembly GCA_013235015.1). Classification (NCBI taxonomy): domain Eukaryota; kingdom Metazoa; phylum Arthropoda; class Arachnida; order Araneae; family Araneidae; genus Araneus; species Araneus ventricosus. Next base: position 12,264 of record BGPR01029791.1, on the reverse strand, counting down.
CCCTGTAATTACAAGAAATTATATGAAGCCTATTTCCATTTCATTCCATGCTATATGTATGTAATGAGTCCACATTTTCCTATTTTTAAAACGCTTCTTAACTTTAATTTATAACTAATTATTTCTACTTAAATTTTAATATCAGAATAACTGTCACTGTAACATGCTGAGATCCAGATTCAACCAGCTGTAGCGTTCAGGGATTTTCCCATTTCTCAACAGTATAAAAAGGCTTGACGGCTGCCATCTTTCTCTTTTTAAAAACATGTAACATTTCTGCTCAGACGCGCCCCTTCCTTTGTTTAAACCATCGCTGGTAACTGCTCTTTGCATCTCTTTATACTTTCATCATGGCTTGATAGCTCTCACAATTATTTGAAATCTACCAATTAAAGAATGAATGAATAAAATAAACAATTTTTCATTCTACAACGACTGCCACTTCTTTGGGAATGCATGTTTACACTTCATATTTGGATTCTGTTACATGTGTCCTATTCCTGTGTCCTGGTAAGGTCTTGGCTTTGGGGCTGGAAGGTTCCAGGTTCGATACCTGTTTCCACTGAACATCCGCCTTATATACAGCCCTGGTGCACATGAAATCTGACTTCATGGGTTAAGCGTCCTCCCGCTGGTGTGGAGAGGGGGATGCCAACTTGGATGCCATCCTCGTCATCTCGCTGCGGCTCAAAATTATGAGGTCCGTCCCAAAATAGCCCTTGGGGTGTTAATGTATTTAAACGTGAAGAGTTACAATTTAAAAAAACTAACCACACTTAAATTTTGCATGCTAGTGTGCCTTAGTATATTCTGAAGTGAATGTTTGGTGTTATATCTTTCAAATCCTTGGGCTTCGTTAAATGAAGATATAAACTTTTGGTTTTTATATTTATCATATTTCCATATAATTTTAACTTTCTTCTGTATAAAATATAGAAAAAAATTGTAATAGTTAAAGGAATTAAGTCTGAAGATTTTGATGAATCTCAGCATTTTAGAATTCCGCGAGTCCGAGAAAAACATTTTTGGAATTAAGCCTGTCTGTCAGTATGTATGTGAACAAAACTCAAAATGAAATGAGCCAGAAGAATGAAATTTAGTATATCGTCATCAGACCAAAATTGTACATATGTATCAAATTTTGGGTCAATTCTATCATTGGGAAGATTGCCAGAATGTCTATCCATGATCATTTGAACACAATAATTAAGAAAGGCTTTAAGTTAAATAAATAGAATTTGATATCCAATCCAGGGTTCCCACGGTCCTTAAAAACTCTTTAATTTTTAATTTGAAAATTAAGGACCCTTAAAAGTACTTAATTTTGGTTCAAGGTCCTTAAAAGTCCTTAATTTCTACTATCGCTAGTTGATTCAAACAATTTAGTCTTCCTTTCACCTACAAAGCGAAGCGCCTGCGTTGAGGCGTGAGATATTGGCGTGATGGGGATCAAGAAGTGAAAACGCGGTATTTGACATCAGTTTTTCTGGGACATTCTGAAGCTGATAAGATTTTGGCTGCCTTTTATAGTGCTGTACAGAAATTAAAGCTTTCTAAATTACTTCAAGTTTCAATGGATGGACCATTTGTTAATTGGAAATTCTACGAACTGTTGCAAAATGATCTAAAAAATCAGCATAACTTCCAAATACTATGCATAGGGAGCTGTGGGCTACTACATATTCTGAATAACTCTTTCAAGCATGGAGAAAAGGCCACCAATTGGAACATCAACAACATACTGTCTTCTTTGTACTGGCTTTTTAAAGATGCCCCAGTCCGAAGAGAAGACCTGATGAAGCTAAGTTCCAGTGAGAAATTCCCCTTGAAATTCTGCTGCCATTGATGGCTCGAGATTGTGCCATGTGCAGAAAGAGCTATGGAAATCTGGGCAGACATTTGTAAGTATGTCTCGAAAGTTGACTCTGGGGCTCTGCCTAAGGTAACCTGCAAGTCGTATTGCATTATTGCTCAAGCAGCTAAAGACAAATTAATACTGTAAAACTTAACTTCTTTCTGTCAGTGGCTAAAATGCTTCAGCCATTTTTAGTCTTGTATCAAAGCGACAAACCCCTAGTGCCATTTTTAGCTGGTGATTTGTTTACTCTGGTAAAAAACATGTTGGAACATTTTAAAGTTTTGAAACATGACAAGTGTAAAAAGCATAGATTCCATATCCTCACTTTGCAGCTTCTATTTCGCAGATGTAGCAAATTTTAACTGTGCCGATAAAGTATCCATCGGCTTTATTGGCGATGAATTACTGAAGAAAAGGCGAGCAAAAAAAGAGGCATCAGACAAAGATGTGTTAGACTTGAAAAGGGACTGTCAGCGGTTTGTTTTAAGGATGTTGCAAACATTAATGGAAAAGTGTCCCATTTCATACTTTATTGTTAGAAATGCCTCTTGCTTTGACCCGAACAAAATGGTATTTCATCCCATGAGATGTCTGAAATCACTTAAAAATATTTTATCATATTTAGTTGATAAGAGTATGAAACCTTCTAAGGATGGAGAAGAAATTTTACATCAGTTCAAGGAATTTTTGGACAAAGTAGTAAAATGTTCCTTTTCAGATTTCAAAACCTTGGATCATAAAGAGCAAAGGTTGGATACATTTTTGTATCAATATTTTTCTGTTGACAAAGAAAAGTATAGAAAACTGTAGGACATTGTCAAAATGATACTAATTTTATCCCATGGCCAGGCCACTGTGGAAAGAGGATTTTCCCTAAACAAAGCTGTAGAGGTAGAAAATTTAAAAGAAAACAGCTACATTGCTCAAAAAATGATTATTGAAGCAATTAAGGAGGCTGGGGATGTACTTGATGTACCCATCACCAAGGAAATGAGAATTTCAGTTCAATGTGCGCGACAACAATATTTAGATTATCTTGAATGTCAAAAGAGGGAAAAGATGGAAGAACAATCAAATAATAAAAGAAAATTATTGGTTGAGGAAATTGATTTCCTCCAAGCTAAAAGAAAATGCTTGGAGGAGGATGTGAAAAATACGCATCAATCTTCTGATGCTCTTGCTGATGAAGGGGAGAAGAAAAACGACATTTCAGTCTTTTTCTCAAATCAAATGCCCTTAACAGAAAAAAGTTTTGAGCTTAAATCCATAGAGGAAAATATTTCTAAAAAACGTGAGGAATTAAATAAATGTGTATGATATTTCAATATGTGTGTGTAACCCTATCTGGACAAAATTTATTCTGGTTGCTCAAAAAATTACTGCAGTTATGTTGAAAAAACATTCTACTTTTAAAAATGAGTTAATATTGTTTTAAAAGCCTTCAATTTACTTCATGGCAAACTTAGTTTTAGTTTTGTTGATCAAGTTCAGTTGAGATAGTTATAATTATTATATACATATATTTTCTTTATAATAAATTTTTATAGTAATGAAACAACTGAAAAATGTAAAATATAGCAAAATCATATTTTTAAATAGTTTTGTGATACTGCTGTGAAATTTGGAGCTCTTGGTAAGTATTTAAGACAGTTGTGTTAAGCACGGTTGTTCTTGAAGATTTCTAGTGTTGATTAGAGTTATTTCTTGAATACTTGATTTTGGTTTCTTCAGTCTTGTTTTCCCCCATGGTAAAATGTATTCAGTGAAGTTTTTGCTGATGTTGAAAGTTTTCTTACATATTGGTAACTTTTAGCTGCTCCTAGAGACAGAGGTTTATTGTATTGTGCAGTTTATGTTTCAGGGTAAATTTGTTTATTAATTGTGCTTAATTTAATCGTATCTTATAGCACCTGACATAGGAACACAGCATTTTTTTTTATTGGTGTCTGTCTTGGAAAAAATTTTTAAAAAAAGTTTCAGTTCTTATTTATTAGTATTTTTAATTATTGTTGTTACCTGTTAATATTTTTTGTGTCAGTATTTTCAACTGTTAATTCTAAGTTGAACAAATTAATGTGATTTGAATTTCTTTCATAATGTGTATTCTAGATAGATAATAATAATATGTATCTTGATAGAGTTTTACATTCACAAATAATATTCATTTACCTAATTGTTGATGAAGCGAAAATTTTCGTTCCCACATGACTTCTATGAATACTTTGATATGTAATTCAGGAAAATGATTAACTAACTTTTACGTAATTATGGATTTTTAAGGAGAAGTAACATTTTTTAAGATACATAATTATACTAAAAATTAAACAGTACTATAATAAATACAATCATATCAGTACTTCTTGCAATATGGTGAAATCGTGTGTGTTTATGAGAAAGATAAGAATTGGCTTTTTTTCCTATACAGTAACTGTGTGTATATGTATATTTGATAAATAATTAATATAATATTTTTAAGGTCCTTAATTTTTTCAAAAAAAGTCTTTAAAAGTCCTTAATTTTTGTTTTGAAAAAAGAGTGGGAACCCTGCAATCTTTATACTTAGATTTTGAATTTATTTTTCAAAATTTGATCAAAATCCATTAACGGAAAAGGTAATTTTGGATATGTTTCAAAAGATTTGGAAACATTTGCTTGCATATCATCAAGATGAAACTGTTTTTGACCATAATTAGTAAGTGACTTCTCTTTGGGAAAAAAATACTTCAGATTTTTTTTTTTTTTTGCCTGTATCTTTTACTCATTAATTTTTTCCCCTTGCAGTTGAAAGTGTAAGTTTTGATTTACCTTTGATGTCAGAATTGTCTACTTCAAATGAAAAGGTGAGTTTCATTGAGGATTGATGTAGTGCCTATTAATTTTTAGTACATGATCACTGTAAATTTTTTGTGTTTGCGGAAGTTGCTTTAAATTTTTTCTGGCTTTGCAGGGTCATACTGCCTATGATGTTTCCCAAGCATGGGGTATTTCAGAGGTTAGTAAATTTTTAACTTATATTGTTAATTTTTATGTGATACTTTTAGTATTAATAGCTTTTAAATACATAGGATTCTAATTGATCGTTTGAATGTAAATCATATGAATATATAATCTTACCACTAATATATTTGCAATATGATCTCCCAATTTAGTGCTTGTTAAATTTAAGACAAGAACATATCACTTTAATGGGATTAAAGTTTCAAATCTAAACTGATTTCAGAAACACAAAATACTCTACACAGGGTGTCCCATAAATATTGGTACAAACTTTAAGGGGAGGTTAGGCATACAATAAGGAACCAAAATTGCGTAGGAAACATGGGTGCGCAAATGCCATCTGGAGGCAGCAGATAGCAGTTAAAATAAAACAAGGCTGGCCAAAATGCCAATATCTTTCTGAATCTTAATGGTATTGAACTGAAATTTTTTTTATATAAGTTGCCTTATATACCAGGCTTGGAAGTTGTGAGAGTAAAATTACGCTATCTTTTGTGCATGCTCAGTAAAAATTTTAAGTAAAAAACATTCTGAAAGATTTGGGATTTTTTAAAGAAACCTTTATATCTTTCTGAATATTCGTACTATTTTTACGAAAATGCATGTAAATGTTGTGCACATTACACAAAAGAATTGATGAAAGTTGCAAACCATTATTGAGGAAAATTCATCCAGCCTTTTGGGAGATATTCGAAAAAATGTGCATTTTCAACTTTCTGTGAAGCAGGTGGATGCATTCGGTTGTCCCATACCAAACTTTAAGGTTAGGTGAGGCATACAGAATCAGATTCTGAATTTTTTCGAATATCTCCCGGAAGACTCTATGAATTTACCTCTTAACTTCGACCATATAAAGATAGATTTTAACTCGGAATTTACATTGAATATTTGATCACTAGGGCATTTAGGCGACTGACCTAAAATTGATGAATTCGAAAAGGGATTTTGGTTCACCCCACTTCGTAGAAAGCTGATAATGGTTTGCAACTTTCATCAACGTTACATTTGATGTGCATAATATTTACATGCATTTTCGTAAACATAGCAGAAATATTTAGGAAGATATGAAGATGTTTTTGAAGAATCCCAAATTTTTCTGAATGTTTTTTGCTTATAACTTCCAGAGTTTCAAACAAATTGTATGAAAATTACAGAATGTGTGACAATATCTCAAAGAAGCATTGTATTAAAATTTGAACTAAATACTTTGAATATTAGAGAAAATATGAACATTTGTTGTAAATAATTTTTTACTACACGTGCAAAACGTAGCGTAATTTTTCTTTCATAACTTTAAAGACAAATATATAGGACATCTTGTATAAAAATTTCAGTTCAATACTGTTAAGATTCAGAAAGATATTGGCATTTTGGCCAGTGCTGTTTTATTTTATATGCTATCTGCTGCCTCCAGATGGCATTTGTGCACCTATGTTATTGTGGATACTTATTGTATGCCAGACCTCCCCTTAAAGTTTGTACCAATATTTATAGGACACCCTGTATAATCTGTGCGAAAATAATAATGATGGATTAAATTTGAAAAATTTAGTTGGTTTTTTTTTTTAATGTGGTAGCATTTCTTGTCCCTCTTGCACTTTTTTACATTCTCTACTTTAAAAAAATTGTGGTATTAAATGTGATTGAAATCATACAAATTGAGTAACTTCTTAATACTGATAAATAATTATGAAGATACAGAATATCATGATGTGTATAAATTTCTGTTAATAATATTTTAGTTTCATTCACAAAATGTTTTCCCACTTTAATCAATGTTATATATTTATGTTTCAAATGTGATCACAAAATTTTGTTTAAATATATTTATATAAATTTTAAGAAGCTATTTTTAGTAATAATTATTTTTCTCCTAACAGGAACCTACAGTGGAACCTGAATATGATTTAGCTACTGCATGGATGGAGCAGGATTTAGATTCAGATGTTATTTGCAAGTAGGCATTATGATGCTGTTTGTATGACTGGACTTATTTAAATGTTTCAAGAGATAAGACATTCTTTCTTACCTTATATTTAAAAGTTTTCTGAATTAAATTGATAGCTTATTTCACACTAAATATTAATAATTGATTATTGGATTTTGCATGGTTGCATGAATATACTTTAAAATATGTTCGGCATGACCTGATTTATTGTCTATCTTAATAATGTGAGGATTTTTTTTTTTTCGAAGCGGGAGGGGAAATGATGTTTGATTAGGTTGCAAATTTTGTATACTTAGTAAAATATGCAATATATTAGTTATATCTTGCCTTGAGTGTCGTGTTATGCATGTAGAGTGAATGAACTGAGCATGTATTTTCTTTTATTTACAATAGCTTTGTTTTTGCAAATATTTCCATGCTCTAAATTTGAGAATGATACAAGGATTGTTTCATACTGCAAATCTCGTTTTTAGTTACCTTCGAAGTGGAATTATTATTTCACTTACTAATACAATTTGGTTTTGCATGATTACTTTTATGGAGTTACTTTTTTGTTGTTTTGAAAAATCTTATTATGTATTTATATTTTGAGATGAATACAAGTAAGACGTGTTCTTGAATGAAAGCAAAACTATATTATTGCCAAAACCATCAAAATAAGATTTTTTAGAATTAACTACGCAGTAATAGTTTAATTTTTAGAACTATAGGTCAATGATTCTCAACATTTTCCCATAGTGCAAGCAATTAAATTAATTTTTTTGTTATGCAGAAAACTGTCACACACACAAAAAAAGTGCTCTCCTGAATAATTTTTGTAAACTTTGAAACTAAAACTGACAAATATCAGCAACTGTCATGATAATAAATAAAAAAAATGTACTTATGGTTATGACAGAATTTATTTTATCATACAATATCTTATTCTTAATCAACAAAAATACTCTTTCTTTCAATTTTTTTTTAGATCTGTTCTGCAGAATTTTAACGATCTGCTCATAAGTTATTTCATTTGTTTAACAAATATGAAACATTTCTTATCTTTCCTGGATATATATATAAAAGAAGCAAACATAATAGAAAAATAATAAAATAACAAACCTTCATATCGTACTCGAAAAGACATGAAAAATCGAATTGAAAGTATGTCCGAGTAAAGATAAAAATGTGAATAGTGTCAAATGGGAAACAGTAGAACAAACCGTAAATGTGTGAAAAAGAATATAATGCATATGCAGTGAATGCGCTAAAAGCTGCAATTCCAAGAGTGCTGTGGTAGATAAAGTATAAATCGTTAAATGAAAATGCAGTTAGAGCACAATGACAATTCATCAGGGGATTAAATCGTGAACTGCTAAACAGAAAAAGAGTTTGACATTTTCTTGCAATCAGTGACACTGTAAGGCCTAAAACATTGAGTTTCATCCCTAATGTCAAACCAAAAAGCAAAGATAGGAGTTTTGGTAAATAAAAACAAAAGTAAGATGTGAGAAAAAGCTAGAGCAAAGTAAGAAAATTTTTTTACGTATCAGAAGGTCGGAAACTGCAGTGACGTGGAGGGTTATGGCGGTGACCAGTGTTGAAGGGGTGTTTACGGGATATCGAGTTACAAGTTTCGCGCCTAACTTTGGCTACTGACAGGCAAATGTAGTATGTTGGGAATGATAAAGATTAAACAAAACTCCTCTCTTTGGTTTTTTGTTTGACATTAGGGATGAAAATCAGTGTTTAAGGCCTTACGACATCACTGATTTCAAGAAGATGTCAAACTCTTTTTCTGTTTAGCAGTTCACAATGATTTCATCCCCTGACAAATCGTCATTGTGCTCTGTGTTTTCGTTTAACAATTTATACTTTATATTAAAAGTATTAATTTACATACACAATAAAAATTGTACATCCAAACTTACAAGGATTAGTACATCCAATACATTAAAGTATTCATGATGTTAATACGACTATATTTACTGAAAAATGTCTACCTAAAACGTCCTGTGTTGTCTAAATGTAGATAGTTAAAGTTACAAGGATTAGATTTGAGAGTCATGGGAAACAGCAAAAGTCTGCATGACTCAGCAGTTAAAGTAAAAGTGTTTTTACCTTTGAATTTAAGCAGAGAGAAAAAGAATTAATTTTAAAAACCTAAAAAAAAACTAATTTATTACATAAATTATCTTGTTTATATAAATGTTAAAAGTCTGACATCAGTGGTGTAGTCACAAAATAAGCAGTGCCGGGATGCTTTAAAAGCAGCGGAGTGCTCTAACTTGGGTGACGAAAATCGCGCTGTTTTAAGGACGTTTTCTCAATTTTCTGTTGTTTTTAAAAGAGAGAGAAAAACAGTGCCAGAACGGCTTTCCTCCTCCACTACACACCTGACTGATATTCTCATACAGAAGCAACTTAAGTATTCTGGACTCATTTGCAGTTGTTACCAAATTTTATTTTAATTAAGAATGGGATATGCTTTGGAAATACAAATAATGAGCTCCGGAACATCTATGGTTTGAATGTGACTAAATCCTCTAGATAGTACCTCACAAGGGTTCGATTGATGGAGGAGCTTTTTTATGATACATTCTTCTTATTACCTTTTGATTTATAAATGAAAATAACTTTGCTTCAGAAATATACATTTTTCTCTGTAAGAAATTATTTTGCATGTTTGAAGTAACACATTTTAATATTAGCGTTTTGTTTCATAGTGCAGTTTTTTCAATTGTTGAGACAAGTATTACATCGTTATTATACTTTATTGCTGCTGCAGGTATTTGAAATATCTGAATAATATCTATTTTAATTAATATCTTAAAAATTTTCATGGCATGTAAAGGCTTACAGAATTTCATCTCTCTTTCTTATTAGATATTTTATCAAACTTATCTAATATGAGTAATGTGTATTTAAGTATAATTTATTTTGAATATTTAATATGAGGAGAAATATATATTTTAGGTATGCACTTAATTTAAAAATGTTATCTATTGTTTGTTTCACATAGACATAAGGAATCATTGTGCTGTTAAAAAGTGCTGACTTTAGCATACGAAATCGATTTTTCTCTAAATGCATATCAACTGTGATTTAACGCATTCAAAATCTTTTACTACTAATTTTTTAAAAAAACATTCTTGAAAACTCTTACTGTTGTAATTATTGTAAATATTAATTATCAGTAGAGTAAATTTTTATTTTTTTAGTTTTATTCATTATGGATTGCAGCTATAATTAGTTAAAAAATGGCCAGGAAATTTTATAATTTTCCAGGCAGTGGGGAAGAAAATCAGTTTTTCCCCCCTAAAAAATTATGTTTAACAGCGATGGTATTATTTTAGATCTGATCTGTAAATGAATAATTTTCAGTGAAGTAAATAGCTTTTTGATTTAGTAAAGTAGAAGCAATTAGATGAGAACAGAATGCCGCCCCTGTGCTTGCTACCATTGCAATTACTGTACCAGTTGGTAAGAATGGGACAAGAGATAGGAACAGCCATTAAATAAAAATGCTCCAACTAAGCATTTTATTTAATTTGTCATAGTTTCAGTTTTCAGTTCAAAGAATTTTAATAATAAAACATTGAGGATAAGGTATTAAGATAACATTGATTTATTCTGAGCTTTTCATATGCAACTTATCACAAAAAATACATACAGTTGTACATAGGATTCTATATGAGAGAGGAACTCTAGAATTAATAAACTGCATTTTAAGTAAGAATTTTATTGTTTTGTAAATCTACTTTGTATCATATTTGGAACACTCTCCTTCGAATTTGAAATAATTTTTTTAAAAATCGCAATGCATAATTTTATTGTTTGATTGCTTTTAATTTATTTTTCAAAATTGAATTCCTGAAAATGATTTTATTTTTATTTTTAAATCAATTATGATATTTATTTCTTTTTGTAATGACTGTTCAAGATTATGAATAGCAACAAGTTGTTCAGTACTGTTAAAATAGGTTGTTTTTATATGATGAGGCTAGATTACATAAAAAATGTTGGAAATTTATCTAAAATTGTTGTATTGAAATGGCAGATTCTGAGTCGATTTATTTATTCCAAAGGATGGAAGAATAAAATTTAATGTTCAAAATTTTTTTAATTATTTTGATTAATTCATAATTTTTGATGCAAGCTCAAAATCAACTAAATAATAATATTCAACCCTTTTTGTAACTATTTTATTCTCAAGTAAATTAGTTCATAGAAGTTCCAATATCCTTTTCTTTTAATACTGAGAAAATGAAGCAACAGTTGGCTTTTTAGTTCCAGCATTATTACTTTTTTTCTTACTAAATTACCGATCTGATCACTGTGTAGCATTCCTGAGAAAAATTGAGATTTGAGAAAATTTGTCCATTCAAATTGCTTTCATTTTTGTTTATCATCTTGCTGTTACTTATCAAAAGGTTGCGACTGATTCACATTTGGCATTCTCTATTTGTTTGGTTATATGTCTAATTTTAAAAAATAGCAATGCAAAAATTCATTTGACTCGATCTGCTAAAGGGTAGTGTGGTGAGAGAAGTATTATTAATTGAATATCAAAAAGGTGTTTAAATCTCTTGTAAATGTTTCATGACATTCTATGTAGTTTTAACTTAGTGAGATGGAGAGTTTTGAAGCATTCAACAATTCCTAGGCAGGAGATGAAGAATACAGAAATTGTTTGTAGTCTTTAGATCACATTTTTGAGTTAATTACTGCAGATTGAAATAAACAAAATTAGAACATTTATATTGAAATTACCAGGTTATTTTTTATGTGTATAAATTTGACTGTGTTTCAATATGGTCCATTATAAGACCTGCAAAAGTAAAAATTTATTTTGCAGAAATAGCTTGCCAAAAATAACATATATGTTTTACAATGATAATTTATTAATGCATAATATTTTAATATTTAAAAGCAATTTTCTAATACTCTATCTTTTATGAATTTTGTATATAAATTAGAAGACTCTCAATCTCTGATTAACTTATTTCTGAACATACAGTTCCTTTGTATTTATTACTTTATTAATTCAGTTCTATATGATCCATCAGTTATCCTTTTTCATAGAGTAACTGTTTTCATTTGCTCTCGAGTCTACATACACGGAATATTAATTACTGTTTCTTGTTGAAGTACTTGTAAAGAATTCTTTATTTGGTTACTTTTATGAATAAATATGAGAAAAGCAAACCAAAGAGGTTATTATGTAGCAGTCCTTATGGATTGACAAGCAGGAATATTGCAAATAAATCAACAATCCATTTCTTTCCTACCACATATAAAAATGCTAGATGGAGTTCTAGAAATATTTTGATGAATAATGGCATTTTTTCTAATTTTTTATCAAAACAATGAATTATGTGGCTCTATTTAACATGCTTCTGTTAACATACTGCAGTATCAACAATCCTTGTGTTATTTTGATACTTATTAATCTAAAACTTAAAATACATTTTCCCAAAAT
>BGPR01029790.1:0-17617 GCA_013235015.1 Araneus ventricosus | reverse complement strand
AGCCGGTACTTTGGCGTACTTAGACCTGGCAAGTAATATTCAAAAATACTCTCAAATGTCTTCAATTTAACACATTGTCAGCCTGTACTTTGGCGTACTTAGACCTGGCAAGTAATATTCAAAATATATGCTCAAGTGTCTTCAATTTAACACATTGTCAGCCGGTACTTTGGCGTACTTATAGACTTGGCGTTCGTCAGTCTTTATGGTATAATGACGCTTGATGTTTATTAGCTTATAGGTTAATGTTATGTTTTATGTCTGTTCGTGGGATTTGGAAAGTGGGTCGACCTAAAGATTTCTTCCAGGAGGGTTTGAAATAAGGCTTCTTCGCGTTTTTGAATGCTTACAAAGATTGGCGGAGAATATGAAATCATAATATGTCTTCACTGTGAAAGCTGCAGAGTTTCGGTGCCACCAAGTAATTTTCAAAATATACACTCAGGTGTCTTCAATTTAACACATTGTCAGCCGATACTTTGGCGTACTTAGACCTGGCGTACGTCAGTCTTTATGGTACAATGTCGCTTGATGCTTATTACAGGGTGGCGACAGAATCTGGAAATCAGGGAAAAGTCAGGGAATTTTATCGATCTGGAAAAGTCAGGGAAATTTGTAAAAATATCTAAAAATCAGGGAAAATTAATTTACTACTTGAGTTAATATCTATAAATTAGTATCTTATGTCTAACATTATTTGTAATAATAAATGGGATTTAAAAAACTTATATTCATTTATAAAAGCATAAGTTTTTGATTAGAGCAATTAATTTCTTATGATTTGTTAAAGAATAAAGATTTGAAGTAGTATTTCAGTGGTTTCTCTTGTCTAAATCTTTGCTAAAATATATATTATTAGGTACGTATAATTATACTATTTTTATATTTATTCTAGTATTCGTGCAAAGAGCACTAATTAGTTATTGAACTGTTTTAAAGTTTTGAGCAAAGATCATAATAACCTTTACTGTTAATATAATTTAACTTGTGTTGCAAAGAGTAATTTTAATGTTTCTTAGAATTCTTATGCAGTTTTAGAAGCAAAGTTTTTTGTTAAGATTTCCAATACTTTTTACGTATGAGAAATGTAATATACTGTTTTAATAGATTTTTTAGGATGTTCATTCCATTTTTTAAAAATTAAATTTCATAAAAATATATTATTTTTTCATATTAATTAACTGGTAAAAGTGTTTTTAATAATGTATATTGTGCTCATACAGTGATTCTGAGTAGGGAGGAAGCCAGGAAACTAATAAAATTGGTAGCCGTAAATCAGGGAAATGTTGCAAGTTTAGTCAGGGAAAAGTCAGGGAAATTTTTTTTCATAGTTTCTGTAGCCACTCTGTATGAGATTATTGTTTAACATTATGTTTTATGACTATTCGTGGGATTTGGTTTAGTGGTCGCACAACTGATGCCAACGATTGAATATTCTTAAAATGAAAATGAAATTTTTTCTTTTTCTTTTTGAACTAGACTAAACTATTTTCATATTATTTCTATTTTTAAACGATTATTATCAAACTCTATTTTAATTCTTTTACCATCATAGTGAATATTTTGTTCCATTCTACACATTTTATAATATTTTTCATATATATTTGTTATATTCTTTGATAAAACTAAATTTCACCAGACTACAGTATATAAATTATTTATATCTCATTTATTCAAAGAATTTCATAGATAATGAAATTAATTAATTAATGACATTTGTTGAGTGAAACTTAAAGTATTAAGGGATTAATTTTGTTCTTTCATGAATATTGCAAAATCGGATAGCTTAATGGATTTTTTTACGAATATCCTTTTCTCTCTTGTTTAAACAATTGTTAAATAACAAATAGTCTAGACAGTCATATTGAATCAAATAAGAACATGAAATTTCGATAAATCTATTGGCAACCATTTAATGTTAACGCATTTTTTTAACTTCTCTGTTTATAAAATTATCAAAACGGGATTTCTTGTGTGCAAATTATTGGAATTGACTTCACAAAAGTTTATGGCTTATTTTTTAAGCACAAAATACATTTTATAAGTAGGTTAATTTATTTAAATGTTTTATAAAAATTTGAAACATAGCTGTTAACAATTCAGTCGCTCGTCTTTTTTTTAACGTCGTTGCTGTATCATGTAGTCAAAATACCAAAAATGACTTTAGTGACGAATATAAATTGATAAATTAAATATATATATATATATATATATATATATCGACTTATTGAGGAATTTAAGATTTACAAATTAGTCATATTAACATGAATCTTCTGAAATGGGTCGTTGTTAAATTAAATTAGATAGATTATTAATAAAATAGGTGAAAACGCATTTTCAGCAGAAGAAAATAAAAGCTTTTATTTGTTAAGAAACTTGTGTTCAACTTTTTCATATTTAGTAGAAACAAATACCAATACGTATTTAAATTTAATAATTTCGAAAAACGAAAGTGTTAAAAATATTCACAAAGTTGAATGAATTGAAGTTGTCAGAATATAGAAAAGATGAATCGGCTCCTCTTCGTTATGCTATATATGTTAGTAAAAACTACAGCCAATTGGAAGAGGTCCTGGAAATTAAATAATTTCCGCTTTGTATAGAGAGTTTTATTGTATAAGAAAATTGACTATTTATATTTAAAAGTAAATTTTGTTCAATACATCAATCACTTTTAAATACATTATGATTATATCCAAGACTATTTAATTAGTAGTGCTTTGATTGTTCCTTATGCTGTCGACTTGAATTGCTACTGGCCATAATTTGGCACATAAATCATATTTGACGCCTGTTACTTTATGCATCCACTTTTTTACTGTTTTACAGCATTAATCACTGCGTTAAATATTAATTTTTTTAACTAATTACAATACAGGAGAGCCCCGGAAATCCGAACTAATTAGGGCTGACCTTCGTCCGGTTTCCGGAGAATTCTGATTATCCGGGAAATTCGGTAAAATACTCTTGATATACCGGATGGTATAGAGTATTGTTTCTGATTCGTAATTGTTATTTTTCCTTCATTTTTCAGTGAAAATTTTTCAGAAAATTAAATAAAAAGGTGTTCGGATTATCCGGAATTTCGGATTACCGGGGTTCTACTGTCTGCAGCAGTGGCGAATCCAGGGGGGAGGCTATCGGGCTACAGCCCCCCCCCAGAGCTAAACTAAAATTATTTTATTTAAAATCACTACAACTGCTTGTTCTTAATCTTCATTTGTAAAAAAATAATAAAATCGTGACAACATTGCTTTCTGGCTTGACAGACTCAAAAATTTTCCTACTTTTCTAGTCATTCCACTTGTACTGTAGCGTTGATGAGGTCGAAAACATTTTTTTGTCTAGTTATTTCATTGTATTTTTTAATTAAATTATCGAAAGTATTGTAGTGTTATTTATGATTCTTATTGTCAGGGGAGGAAAGACTGTAAAATTAAAGTGTTTTCGTTTACATAAGCCATGAGATTTGACATTCGTCACGGCGATACAAAATTTTTAGGACCTCCCCCCCACAGACCCGAATCCTGGATTCGCCACTGGTCTGCAGATAAATAACATCGCTATCATCGAACGCAAATAATTTGAAAATCACAGTTCGGGGAGAATCGGTTATAGAAGCAAAACTTTTCACGAAGAAACACGGTCGAAAAGCATCGGTAACGCTTCCCATTCTACGCAAGAGAGGTGGAGATTTTTTTTTTTCTTCCTGCAAACAAAGCCAGACAACTGGAGCTCTTGTGCCGCCGGGTAGCACTGCCTGGCAAAACAAAGTGTCCTTTGCTTCCCCTCCCCTTTTCTTCCTTGCCAGCGACTACTGGGACGACGACAGATGGCAAATCATCATGTCTCCCCCCCCCTCCATCCCGTCTTCCTATCGGAAAGGGGGGGCAGAGGTGTTCTGGATTGCCTCCCGTTAGCAGGGAACCCCAGGAGAACCCCTTTCCGTCTTGTGGCTGCAGGCCGGGTGAGAAGGGGGGTGAAGATTGTTTATTTCCCTCACGCCAAGGTCTTTTGGTCAGTGGTTGCAGATGTCTTCCTCGTCGCTTGCGAAATGAACCCTTCGGTCATAGGGCGACAGCTCTGCTTCTTCGGATAAGTCTCCGCCAACTGATTTGCGAATCCTGCCCGATTGCGAAGAAGATTCGTTCCGTTTCACTCGACATTGAATTAGTTGCAGTTGTTTACGAAGAGCAGAACTCGGAGCGTTTGAATTAGGTGCAGTTGTTTAACAGTTACATGCTAACATTTAACAAAATTAAATTTAAATTAATTAAATTAATTGTACTAATTAAAACTTTGTATTATAGAAATGGCGCGTAAATGCAGCTATTTCTAATAAAAAAGATACAAAATAATAGAAAACGAAAACAAAAAATTAAAAAACGTTAAAAAAGAAAAAGTATAAATAAGAAATAGAAGAATTAAACAATAACGATAATTATATACCTTGGCTCAACGCACAGCATCTAGTGGATTGCATCAACAAAATATTACAAAAATTATCCAAAAAAACACAAAAAAAAAAAATTTAAATTAAGATAATTAATAATTAAAACACATAAATAAAAATTAGAAAAGAAAAAGTCAAAATGGAAGGAATGAGAACTGAATGACTGAATCTTCAAGCCAACTCGCCAATATGGAGCTAAATGGACAAAATTTTCTGTCGAAGGGTAAGATCAAAGTATACCTTTGAATTCCTGGTCCAACCACTAAGATATAAGAAACATTTCCCTTTGAAAAAACAAAAAAGCAAAAAAATCCGTGATTAAAAATCCAAAAGATACTAGAGAATGTAAAATAATTTACCGTCTGAAAGTAGAATCAAGAAAAGAGACGCCAACTAAATACACACAAGAACAAAGGGAGTAAAGTAGTTTTAATTGTTTTGTTTTTCTATTATTTGCAGTTGTTTACGTAGAGCAGAACTCTGAGGTTTTAGTTAGTTGCAGTTGTTTACATAGAGCAGAACTCGGAGCGTTTGAATTAGTTGAGTTGTTTACGAAGCAGAACCTGGAGCGTTTGAATAGTTGAGGTTGTTTCAGAGCAGAACTCGAGCGTTTGAATTAGATTGCGGTAGTTTACGAGCAGAACCGAAGCGTTTGAATTAGTTGCAGTTGTTTCATGAGAGCAGAACTCGAGCGTTTTGAATTAGCTGCAGTTTTTACGTAGGAGCAGAACCATGAAGGCGTTTGAATTAGTGCAGAAGGTAGAGCAGAACTCGTTGCTGAATTAGCTTAAGTTGTTAGTGCAGAGAACTCAGCGTTTGAATTAGTTGCAGTTGTTTACGTAGAGCAGAACTCGAAGCGTTTGAATTAGTTGAGGTTGTTTACGTAGAGCAGAACTCGAAGCGTTTGAATTAGTTGCAGTTGTTTGCGTAGAGAACTCGGAGCGTTTCGTCTTTTACAGTGGCGTAGCCAGGGATGGGCAACGGGAGGTTATAGATGCCACGAAGGCAATATTTTTATCTTTATTTTATAGCTTTAATGGCAGAAGTCGACAAATGAGACATTTAAGAGGTGAAAAATAAATGCAATGACCCGGGCGCTATTTGCCCATGCTACGTCACCGATCTTGTTTATTTTCGGGATTCATAAATTGATTTGTATTTATCTAATTTATGAATCGTGCTGATTTCAAAATGGCGAACTCGATTCCAAAATAGCTCTTGTGTGGTTTTAAAACGGGGCATTATTATTCATATAACTTAAAAAACAAAAACGAATCGTTCTTTGGGTTACTGTTTTGGTCTTTCTGCTTTAACAATCATTATTTCTATCATAGATAAGGTATTGAATAGAAGAGGGAAGTAAAACTATCTATCTGGTAATTTAAAGATAAACCGATTAATTCCACAGGACGATTCAAATTCTGATTGCTTAGTGGTACATCTGCACTTGCTCTTACGCAGAGGAAAAATCCTATTTATATTTCACTAAAATTAGTGAGAGAAAACTGATTTAGAATCTTAACTATTCGCTTGATAAACCAGCGGGAGTGGTCTCCCCTAAACTTTCTCGTATACTCCTAACACATGTAGAGAAAACTAGAATAATAAAGGACGTCAAATAAACTTCCGTCGCAAGTAAACCAAAGTTGGAACCACGCGTGGTTTGAAGGATCAAAACAAATTCAAATCCTCTGCTCATTCTTTTGAGCAACAGGACCTGGCGAGACTCCCTAAATGTTTGCTTACTTACAAAATCACTCCAGAATTGGTTTTTGGCAAACTGCCAAGTTTCGGAGCGTCCCTTCCTTGCACAGGCATTGCCACTAGTAGGCATGCGCAGAGAGTTGAACAAGTATGCGATTATACAGACCGACAGACAGTCAACCCTTTGACGGATTTGGCCCAAAATTTTATACGGACCTACATTCATGACGATAAAACTGTGTATAAAATTTTATCCATCTGGCTTTTCAAGTTTTTGAGTTATAGCGTTCGCATGATCCCGAACATACAGACAGCCAGACTTCCCGTTGACGGGTTTTGTCCAAAATTTGATAGAAACCTACAAATGATGTTTAAAGACCACATACCGAATTTCATCCCCGTAGCTCTAATAGTTTTCGAGTTATCGTGTTCACAGACACACACACAGACAGACATAATTCCAAAATTGTGCTTTTCGGACTCAGGGAGGTCTAAAACGCGGAGATTCGTCGAAATCTCGAGTTCGAATTTTTTGACGATTACAATACTTTCTCTTTGTATACTTCGTATACGAGAAAGTAAAAAATGATAACGCGATCGGTTCTTTTTCTCAGGAACGCATGAGGCATTTGAACTGAATGATTTTGATGAGTCCTGATTTAAAAAATGAAATAAAATTTAGTACATAGTGCTCTGTCAGGTACGGAAAGTCGCTAAAAATTTTCCTCTTAAAACACACACTGCGAAACGCTCGATTTTCCTTCCATGAATCTTTTTCTCATTCTTTACACACTCATCGTTCTAATCTCTTTTCTAAAGCAAAGAAGCAAGGTCTTATGGCCCACTCGGTCTCCTAATCCATCACCCTGTAATGGCTCCAAGGAATGACACTTGCTTTTTTCCACCCCTCCTCCGCTTAGCGAAATCATTCTGGAGGAGGCCTAAGCTGTTTGCGGTCCGTCAGGAGGAGTTCTCCAGCCAATTATCACCCCTTTAAGGAGGTGGAGGGTGGGGGAGAGGGAACGTTTCAAAGTCAGCCGATAATTAAAAGGAGATTCCGTCACCCACGTGGCCTTTTCCCCCGCTCCGTTCCCCCCCCCTCCCACCCCCACGAAGGAAAGAACAAGATGCTCATCGCCCTTCACTGAATGATGCATGAAGTCGGCCGCGAGAGCGGAGAAAGTGAAGGAATGCTGCGCAACCAATTCAGATTATGTTTACGGATTTTACTGGTGCTTATCTTTCTTCAGGAGGATAAGTAATTTAAGGGAACATACGACGGTTAAACCTCGAAAATTTTCGATTTTATGAAAAAAAATACATATATATATTATTTCCCTGTCTTTTCTGAACAATTTAGAACAACCCGAGTTAAAAAATTCCCATAGTTATGAAAGTTATCAAGGAAATGTATCAGCTATTCAACGTAAACATTGAATATGGCAATATCTTTAAAGTGCTATGTCTTAGTCTATGTCTATGTCTATGTCTCTATGTCATTTATATACTCTTTTTAACAAGAATCGGTCATAAGTTTGACTTTTTTCATTTATTTTTTAATATATCTTTTTTTTTTATCTGATGACGTTAACTATTATATAAGTATTTAACTATTAGCTGTCAGCATTTAACAAGATATTGGCATTTTAAAAGGATTTTTGCATGATTTATTTGCATTTCATTTCGTTTAATTTCTGTACTGTTTTGTTTATCTACTATTTAATTAAATGAAAACTGTTTTTGGAATGTGTTGTATTGCTTCGACTAAGAGTTCCAAAGTAAAAGACAGGAATGGGGAATCTGCAGCCTTCAGGCCGCAAACCTTACCAATTATGCGACCTAACCAATTATGCGACCTTACCAATTATGCGACCTTACCAATTATGAGACCTAATCAATTATGAGACCTTACCAATTATGCGACCTAACCAATTATGCGACCTTATCCATTATTTATAATTTGCATTGAAATATATAATTGTTCGTAATATAATAATAATTACAGAACAATAACCTTGAAGATAACAGAACAATAACCTTTAAGATAAGATAACCGGCCTTTTGTCCAATTGCCGAAATTTAATGTGGCCTTTCAATGCAAAAAGGTTCTCCACCCCCTTCTCTTGAGATATTTATGAATTCGAAATAATTTTTGTATTGAATCCTAACTTGTATAGATGACCTAATTTTAGCTTGTTCAAAGATACAAAAATGTATTGCTTGTATGAACACGGGCGCGATGGTTAAGATGTTTTGTAAGAGAAGCCTTTTCCCCGAAGAATTTTTTATCTTTCAATAATTCGCGTTTAAAAGTTTTTAAGTTTATATAATTATCTTTATTTAGAAAGCCTTATGATGTTTTTATTTTCAAAAATTAAATAAAATTGGGATTTGTTTCGTATTTTCCGAACTGATTTTCAAACCGAGATGTATATTGCTTTTAAAAACTGTGGTTAGGTCCCTTTTTGAAGTGCAAAATTTAACTTTATTATGTCATAACCTTCGCTCTCAAAAAATTCAACACGAAAGACGAATTGATTATTCACTTAACATGTCATTTGTAAAGGAAATCACGCTTGTCTTCCATTTTTCTTTCTGTGGCCTCAATGATTTTTCAGCGTACAAAAACACATCGTTTCTAAACTTCTACCCTCCAATCCTTCATTTGTTGCATTCCGTAAAGTCTTTGTTCTTATTTGCCACGATCGTTTTCTGATTGGTCGTGCGAATGGCGTGAGGAGTGACTTCCTTGTCGCGTTCGCGGAACGCATTCACAGGTGAGGATGAGAACGCATTCCTGGAACTTCTCCTCCAGAAAGAATTCGAGTGGAAGAGGTCGTTCCTCCAGCTCCTGTGACAAACGCTGTCGTCGCACGAACGGGTTGCGACCCCGTTTCTGTGACTGTCGCGTCTTCTCGCGTTTTGTAGAGCAGATTCGTAACAGAATGCTGATAAATACATTTTTTAAAGTAGCAGAACTCTGTTACATTATTAAAGCGTGTGCATTCCCTTATTATTGCAAAAAATACATTTAAGCACCGTTTATACGTCTTTCAAGGGACTGACGTAAAACGACGCATAAATGAAACCACGCATAGTCGAAATTTTACGAAGCAGCTTTGATTATTACAAATTGAATGCTACTCATGAAAATTCATTTAAAGGTATTAATTTTAAAGTTTTTTTTAAGATAGTACTAGTATAATACTACATAGTACGGAAATCAATAATTAAATTTTACATGTCTCAGGAGGTGAGAAAAATCAAACATTGAGCTCTGAGATGGTAAAAATTGTCTGACGGAAATAGGGTATCAAAAAGTTTTACTACCCTGTAAGGGGACACGAGTTGAAAAAGTGTGAGAAGTCCTGATGTACTAGAAGTATGCAATTTTCTTCCAATTTCATTTTTATATCAAATGATTTATATAGTTAGTGCTTACCTATTATGCTATTATCTTTTTACAAGCTTTCTTTTATTTCATAAGTACTAGATAATGCGTTTACATTAAAATGAGCGGAATACTAGTATAGTGCTTCATAGTATAATAGTTTATAGTAGAAAGCTGACTGTTATACTGTTTTTATTCAAGAGATGAATTAATTTGAATTGTGTGAACGTAGACATACTATACAGTTCTTCAGACGGTCCCATAGATCAGTACTAGTTAAGATAGTTACTGTAATAAATATATTTTTCCTCAGTCGGTACTTCTTAACTGAGTGGTAATCAATTTTAAGGGTTATTAAATTCTCTGTAATGCGTACAAAATAGAAGTTTGCGTTATTTTCGCAAAGATATGCAAGATTGAACTCTTTTTGAATTACGTATTCATTATTTCTAAAAGTGGGCGTTTGTGTTTTGTAGCTGAAATTTTCACTGGTAATATCAATATTTAATCCTGAATTTTGTTAAGTGAAATGTAAATCAGAAAAAAACTATCTTTTTAGTGTTTCATGAAATCATTTAAAAATTGTATGCAGTTAAAAGAGTTAGAGATTTTTTTTTTTAATTTACACAATTTTCAAATTTCATTGTCGAGAACTTCAAAATACACACCGCTCAAAAGATTGCGTTGAAATTCTAATTTTGAAGTTCTCATTCTCTTTGTATTCTGTATGATATAGCCGAATCCCAATTTCCATCATTCCAACTTAATTAATTTCCATCATTCGAACCGAATTCGAATTTTCCTTATTCGTTAATAGGTGTCAGTAGAACTCATTCGATTTGATGAACTGGATTCAATGATATTGAATTTTCAAAATATCACTTTGAAAATGTGAAAATTTCTGTTGCTGTTTTTTCACTTATTTTTTAGTTTTGTTTAACAGAAAAGTAACTAATTTTGAGTTTTCTTCTTTTTAATTGATGTTTAAAATTTTCCATTGCCGATTTATTTTCCATTCTTTGATTGCAGTAAAGTTCTGTAAATAACTCCCATTTTTTATGCTGATTACTTTTTATAATTAAATTTCACTTCTGGTACTGTTAATTAGTTTTTATGTAAATATTTAATAAAGAGGGGTCGGAGGTTTTAAAATGACCTCTTATTTTCCCCATCGGACGTAATAAATTGCTCATTCAAAATCATTTTTAATTTCGTGCACGCGAAGTATACTACATAGGAAAAGTATTGATATTGTCAAAAAAAAAAAAGTATTTGCATTTTGAGGAATTTCTAAGTTTTATACCTTCTTAAGTCAGAAAAATCTATTTTAGGCATTATGTTAACATTGTCAATCAAAAATGCAACGAACTATATGAATAAAATTTGTCGTGAGGTCCTTAAATTTAAATTGAAGATCTTTATCGTATTTTGAACTTAATCCGTCAGCTAATATATTGTCAACCTTCTTCACTCTGCTGTGATAATGCACAATAAAGGGCTATAGTTGACAAAGATTGTATTTAATAATTATTTCAATCATTTTCATTTATTTATCTGCACGTCGTCGCTTATAACCAAGGATAATGTTACGTAACTGTTTAGTTCTTGTGTTTATTTACACGTGCGTTGTCATTCCGTCCAGTGAAAATATTAAATACATTTATTTATATGCACGTCATCATGGCTATAATTAAAAATAAATTGTATTAAAAAGTTGTGTGAAACTGTAGAAAAACGAAACTGTTTAGCTCTTGTGCTTATTTACACATGCGTTGTCATTCCGTCCAGTGAAAGTATTGCATACATTTATTTGAACGCACGTTATCATGACTATAATTAAAAATAAATTGTATTAAAAAGTTGTGTGAAACTGTTAAAAAACGTAACTGTTTAGCTCTTGTGCTTATTTACACGTGCGTTGTCATTCCGTCCACTGAAAATATTAAATCCATTTATTTGAACGCACGTTATCATGGCTATAATTAAAAATAAATTGTATTAAAAAGTTCTGTAAAACTGTTAAAAAACGTAACTATTTTTTAAAAAAAACTTAACTGTTTATAGCGCCAAAATGATGAAAAACGAAAAACAAGTCGCAAACTTCAATCAAAAGGTTATTTGAATATCTATAGAGGATTTCTATAGATGCCTGTCGAGTGTGATTTGTTAGATAACACCTAGGGCCCACATTCTTCAACTACGTTGCGAGTTTCATCCCTATGTGGGGGTGTGCAATAAAATCGAAAGGAAAACACTCGATTTTTATGATTCTCCCTCAACCTCCGGCTTTTCGCCCGTCCCAAGGCTTAGCGATCGGCCCGCAGCGATGGCATCCCGCTCCTGGATGCGGTGATCTTCCGCCTCCGCTCACGCGGGCAGGGGTCGCTCCCTCTGCCGCATCCTCGGCCGACGTCTCCGCTTCCGTGCACAAGCACTGCATCACCGAACACTGTGCTATTGTGTGATTGCGGTCCATTAAATGCATCTTGTTCAAGCCTAAGTGTAGGAGATTAGTCATGATTTATTTTTTATTAATAATTAATTTCATAAATTGATTTCTCGTTTAATTGCGATATTATGAACGATCATAAAAATTATATGAATTGCCTTTGTCTATGGCAATTAAAGTTGTATATATGAAGCAAACATCGTGGCGTATTATTTAGGCTAAGATAAATAGTCCTGGATTTGATCCTAATGTATTCTATAGTATTTGATATAGTTGAATAGCGTTTATGTATTTTATTTTTAGTTACCTTGAGCAGAATTTAGTTTCTTCAGAACACAAAATATTCTTCTCGTTAAAACTCTAAATTCAAAACAAAAACAAAGCAAAGAAAACTCTTTTTATTTAAGGGATTATTTTTCTATTCCACCGAGACGCGTATTTAGCCATTCACCGGTAATGTAGTCGTTCTTCGTTTTTGATCTGCTGTCGACTTGAGTTGTCACTGTAGAGTTTCCTGCTGATAGTAAACACGTTACAACCAATAGGGGATAGAGAGATGAATGCCGCTTGTTAATTTATGTGTTTTATTCTTAATTAAAAGTTATTCTTATTAAAGTTACATATTAATATTTTTTTTTGCTTTTATCGTAGTGTTAAAAGTGTTTAATGTTCCATTAATTGCTTTTAAATCCCACATCGAAATTCCGGGCTATGAGTAATTAAATTAGTGAACTTACATGATTGAAATTTAGTGAGATAAAATTGATAAACTAGCTGCTTAAACTTGATGACGATATAATAGTTGGTTAGCGAATAGGCGTGTCTTACTTATCGCTGTTAACGGCCCTAAGTATAAATTAAAGTGTTCGTTAAATCGAAACAGGTAGTTAAATCAAGTCAATTCATGTGACGTCATAGTCACATGATTAAAGTAATTACGCATGTCACATAACATTTAACCACACCTTGTCCTATGCTTTTCTTCTTCTTGCAAGATGTGCAATTGGTGTTTCACGTGCATCATTTGAGCACGAATTGGCCGTATTATTCTCTTCGTAAACACAGTATTAAAGTTCTGCAGAAGAACCATAAGGGAATGATGTATCTGTAATTAAATTATTCAAAAGAAAGGGTGAGCGTTGGAGGGCGCGTAACTGCTGTGCAAACTGTCTATTCTGTGTCCAAGAAAGCGAAGGGCTTCTCTTAAAATGCTAGTGTAATCGATTCCCCTTTCTTACGTCAAGGAAGTTTTTGTGTATAGCAACACAGCAAAAGTCTCCTAATGGATAGTCACGAAACACCGCCCTGATCTGGATTAGACATGCACCTTACTCCCCTCAAGAAATGGCAACGGACACCATAAAGACGCTCGAATCACTTGCGGTTGATCCTCCGAAGTTGATCAAGCTAACTGCAAACGATATTTTTACTTTGTCTTCTTAAAATAGGCTATTTTTAATTTTATTTACACGCAATGCTAGCTAGTAAGTCCAAATAGTTTTGTCAAAATAGCCCTCGCATTACTCAAAGCGGACGGTTAATATAACTAAACTAAACGAAACTAAATATGAACGACGCTTCGTTATAACGACCCCTCTGCGTCCCACACAGAAGTCTTTTATAACGAGTGGTCGCTATAGTGGGTTAATTAAAACTTCAGGCACATGCACGCCTCAGCAGTTCCCGTATAAAGAGTAGCGATTTCTTTTAAAGAGATTCTCAACTAAATACTCGACTTATTTTTTATCATTGGTACTAAAAATAAAATTTTATCAATTAAAAATACATTTCAGAAACAGATTTTAAAGTAGAAAATAAAGGGTGTTATATACTTACAAAACATCTATTTTCTGAAGAAAAAATCCGAAATGGTTGTTTGTCTTTTCTGCATATGTGCTTTTTGTAAAACATGATAAATAATGTTCTGCCTTTCAAAAAAACATTTTAAAGTCTCAATAGCACTTATTCTAGGTTATTCTAATTTCTGCGCTGTGGTGAGTGGTAATTCCACCCCCCCGTCAAAGTTGAACTGTAACACTGAAGACTCTACATCTACAAAGCTTGGCAATACAATAATCAAGGTCATTTACGTTTCGAAACATGTTCTTTTTGGAAAAATCCCGGGAAGAGTGTCGTTGTATTGGGATTAGACGACACTGGACGGTCGTTATACCGGAAGTAAAATAACATAGTGCATAGGGAAACACAGTTGGGGATTTTATTACTGGTTGTTATAATGGAATGGTCTTTATAATGTGTGGTCGTTATAACGAGCGTCGACTGTAGTTTCGCAAGGCAGCGAAACGCTATTTGCTTGCAACGCTATAATAGCGTATCCCGTCAAGTGATATGTTTAATCAATAAAAATAGCACACTTACATCAGAGAAAGGTAAAACTACGGGGTGTATCAATGCGCTTAGGTAAATAATCCAAAATCTAATACTATTTTATTGAAAAGTAATTTATATATTTGAATATAATTTAGTTAAAGACTTAATAATGTCTGAGTAATCTTTCGGCATTCTCAGATCTACATATTTTGATGTTTTCAAATAGCTACTATTTAGTGGTGAGCGTTTCGGTTAAAGGTTGGTTTGAACGAGAGTTTGTTGAAATTCAATTGTTATAAGAAGCCGTTACTAATAACTGGTGAAATTTAGTAGTTGGTGTTTTCGTTATTTTCGAAAGTCATGAGCTAGCCTTTCGTTGAAAATAACTTACAATAGAAAAAATATCACCTGATACGTTTCTGGTCGTTTCTTGAAATGTATTCGAAATGTTGTTCGCTTTCATGATGAATCGTTTTCATTATTATGTTTTTAAATGTTTTTATTTTTTATTTTCCGTTATTTATGTTGATAAAACATAAATAGTGGAAATTCCTTCTCCGCTCACTTCGTTTTTAAGTTTAATCTACATGCATTACATTGTCTTATTTGATGTTTTAAATGATCTCCGACTAAACAAATAGACGATATAAATAAACAATTTATTTTATTTAGTTTCATGACCTTCGTAGAGGACGAGCGAAAGACATGCCCGCAAGATTACAACGAAGAAAAGGGGGATTCTCGACGGGGTGGAATGCAATATTGATTCTTTAATAAGCTAATTTGCTGTTTCTGTATTCTAATGCGATGAAGTTAGACTCAAGCGAGCACTATTAGATAGGGGGAAAAATCAAAGCGAACTAAATTAAAACTCTAAACAATGCGATGAAGTTCGACTCAAGCGAGCACAATTAGATAGGGGGAAAAATCAAAGCGAAATAAATTAAAACCCTAAACAATGCGATGAAGTTCGACTCAAGCGAACACTATTAGATAGCGGAAAAAAATCAAAGCGAAATAAATTAAAACCCTAAACAATGCGATGAAGTTCGACTCAAGCGAGCACTATTAGATAGGGGGAAAAATCAAAGCAAAATAAATTAAAACCCTAAACAATGCGATGAGTTCGACTCAAGCGAGCACTATTAGATATGGGGAAAAATCAAAGCGAAATAAATTTAAACCTTAAACGTCTCGGCGAGAAAAATGTAGTTACCAAATTAATTCTTTGGGGGAAAAAATCTTAAATGTGGCAATAACATAAAGGTCAAATTTCCCATAGGGCCAACCTAGGCAATGGCCTAGGGTGCATATACAGGAGAAATGACAACCAAATATCTACAAACTTTTCAGTATTATTTTGAAAAGGCCATATAAAATGATGTTTTTGAAATTTAAATTCGTTGCATTAAATATATTGAACGATACATTTTTTCGTCTTCGATCTTCTTACCTTGTGCTTGCACTTCTTACCTTGTGCTTGCACTTTTTACCTTGTGCTTGCACTTCTTTGCATTGAAATCGACTTAATAAGATCTGTCCACTTCAATGATCCTCCAAGCCTATTCACGCAAGCAAAGCGCCAATGAGGAAGTTCCAGTTGGTATTTTAGAAGATGTCAAGGAATTCGATGAGGTATTTTTGCTGGTTTTAATGTTGTGTTATTTCATGTTGTATATAACATTGAGCTATATATAAGAAAAAACCTTGATAACATTTGAACCAAGCTGGCGAGATTCAGTTAAACTTCATGGCTGGGAATGCAGGGTATGTTGGGATTTTTTTTTGAGCATGCGCACCTTATTGTTGTTATCGTTCATTTTCGTTGAAAACAAGTCGAAATACAGCGTTTCTGAGCGTATCGATCGTCAAGGCCTTACTATTTGAGTAATAAATAACCGATTGCGGCCTGTATGAAATTCTTGTGACCGAGTACAAGCTGAAGACAACCGGTCCAAGTGTTAAAAGCTATAGTAACTGGAAAATGGATTGAACTCGAAAGAAACCATGATTTGCAGAATTTTGCTCGTCTGCGCCACGTCATAGCCATTGATGGCAAGCATATCGAACATGTCAGAACTAAATCCGAATATCTGTAGTTACTTTAAAATGAACAAATTCTTTTGAACCCGTAGTAGTTTTTGAAAATTTCATTTTTTATTTCAAATAGCTCAATAATCATTTTACCTGTAAGTAGTTTTCATTTGAATTAAAAATTAATTTATTCAAAGATTATAAAGATTGTATTAAGGCCGATATGTTTCAAAGATAAACGACGTATATTAAATTGAAAATTGAGTGTTATAAACTTTTTTTTAGAGGGGGGGCAGAATATGCTCAAATCCAGAGCAAGAACAGGCCGTCCAGCTGCCAAGAACATGCCTTATCCTGAGGCTGAACATGCCGGTAGGGCAGGACAACAGAATCACGCCTCTGTGGCATCAACAGAACATGCCTATTCCAGCAGGCCAAAACATGCCTTGGGCAGGAAACAGAATTGCCTGGGGCAGTGAATATCATGAAATTGATGCCTCTCACCCAGGGCTAAGAATATGCCTTTGTCCTTAATTACCTTCTGTAATGACCTGAACATGCTCCTAAAAGCAGGACACCATGCCTGGGCCCAGGCGAACATGCCTTAGCCCGTATTAATTATGCCTTGCCCAGGCCATGATACGCTCTCAACGAGCGTAAGAATCAGATGCAAGCTCTGGGCAGACCTAAGAACATGCTTGGGGCAGACCCAAGAATACGCTCTCAGCCCATTTTGAATTATGCAAATGGGCACACAGAATTACGCTCTCAAAGGGTGCAGGATTATTGAATTATGCCGGACCCAGGCTATGATGTTTTGGCCCAGGCTTAGAACATGCTTCTGGGGGTAGACACACTATGTCAATGCGATGCGCAGAATACAAGCCGGCCTAGGGGCGCAGAATATGTCGGCCCATGGCGCGAATATGCTTTGGCCTGAGAAGCGCAAGAATATGCTTTGGCAAAGCGCAGAATGTTTTACGTAGAGCGCAGAACATGTTTCTACCTAGGGCAGAACAGGTTTTGGGTAGGACGAATCTGTTTCGGCCCAGGCTCCGCGAACATGTCTTCATTAGGACGCAGAACATGCTTCTCTATCTAGGGTCTGTGAGCTGAGCGTGAACGTGCCTTCGGCCCAGGGCGCAGAAAGAGGGCAAGAACATGCTTGGGGTAGGACGAAGAACATGCCTGGGTAGGGCTAAACATGGCATGGCCCAGGGCGCGAAACGTTAACACGCAACCGAACTGCTTACCT
>BGPR01029789.1:3405-19055 GCA_013235015.1 Araneus ventricosus | reverse complement strand
CAATTCATTCTTAATCAATGCTGTTGCTGGTGGCCAATAAATGCTGGTGTTTTTTTCGGGTACTTTGCTTTAGGCGTTGAATAAATATTTTTACAAGCAAGTTTCAAACAAATCCGACGATTTCAGCAATTATAAGTACTGCAGTCAGTAAATAAGCAGTGACTGCTGACCTTAATCTGACTTAATCATTTGGCATTTAAGCAATTAATTCTTTAGCACTTTAAGCACTTAATTTTTATAAAATTGTTAATGAATGATTAATTTTTCTCTGAAAATTTTCCTTCGGTGGCAAATATGACTGACTAGCAAATATAACCGCCTTTACTCGGGATGAAAACATTTTCATGTCTTTTATTAATAAAATATTAACTAATTAATTATTTGTCACTAAATCTTCCTTTTGCTTCAGTATTTGTGAGCAAGATTAGAATCACTTATCATAAAACAAAAGTTACAGTTACCGCACTTATATATTTAGTGTAAACGTCATATGCAAGAAAGTAAAAATATTTTTTTCTAGCAGAATTCCCGACTTTGCTCGGTCTTTTCACGTTCAGAACGTTGTGGAAGACAGAAAACCATGAGTTCATGATCTATTTTCACTTTTTTAAAAAGTAGAAATAATCCCCGCTAAAATGGAATAACTGAACCAAATCAATAGAGTTGTTCCTGTGTAAATCGTCTGCTTTTAAACTTCTTTTAGTATTCTACTAGAAATCTGTCAATGTGTTCTGACATCATTTGTTCGTCTGTATTCCTGTTCTTGATGTGTTTAACGTCCGTATATTTGTGTATAAAGTTAATTTTGAAAAATTTATTAAAATTAGAGAAAAAAAATTTACGGAAATGAAATTGATGGCAGTGAAAAGCTAATTGCTTGAACTTTAAGGTGGTGTAAAAATAGTTTTTTACAAAATAATATTTTCGGAAGAAATCGAGAAAAAAAAACCGCAAAATCTTTCTTAATTAAAATTTCAGTTAATTAAAAATTAACTTTTGAGGTTTGAAAAGTTCACAGTTATCTTTCTCTTGTTCTGAAGAGCACATGTGCCAAATTTTGACAAACATACTAGATTTGTATAAGAAATACACACTCTGCTTCTTATATAAGCAGTGAAACCTATGTATAATGATACTGTTTATAACGATAAACCTGCCTATATGATATTTTCTTTGGTCCCGGGGAATTCCTATTTCCTCAATGTATTTTCAACCTGCCTACAACAACAATCACTTTTTAGACTTCGCTGTATATAAAAATAATTTTACCTCTTAAGAAAGCTTGTATAGTACAATTTCTATTCTTTTTCATTGGAAAACGGCACCCTATACTCAAGAATGTGAGATAACAGGGGAATTAGGGGAGGGGCTAGAAACCGGAAGTTGTTGTAGAAGGAGAATCCGAGGCACTAACCTGTTCATTCGTATTAAGCACTTCGGACGGACCACTTGTTTTTTGAAATTCGCCTTTGATCTTTTAACTCCTTGAATCTAGGATGGCTCTGCGAAAAACATTGGCATTTGAAGAAGAGCTACAAATAAATTCGGAAATCCATCAAGAATTAAAGCGAGTTGTTGCTGCTAAAAAATATGGAATTTTTCAATCGACGGTGGCTACTTTTTTTGGAAAAAACAAAAGATGCTGTGGAATAAAGTCGAGTGAATATCAAACGAAAACGATTTTAAGTTACCGTAAATGCCGATGCTGAGAAAATTTTCTACTAAAATTTTCATTTTGATTTTCTTAAAAGAAGTTTAGATATAAAATTTTATATCAGTATATAAAATATTGTATATTGTGCTTATAAAACACAATCTCATGTGAGCGAGTACTTTTACGATGAAGTATGCAATAAATTTAGTTAGAATTTCAGTTTATATACACGTGCATAAACACTGCTAAGCTGATGCACAAACTGTAAAACCTTAAGGTCAAGTCGACTCTCCTGGGTATACTCAAACTGTCTATAACAATATATTTTCTAGGTCCCTACAATATCGTTATAGACAGGTTTTATTCTAGATGGTTCCCACTATTTAATTTCCAACCCTTGTTCTTTCCCTAACAATTCGCCCTCTGAATTCCGATGTATGTGCGCTAATTAAAAGAATTATGAACATTCTTTTTTTCTCCTCATCCAAAACAATAACTTCCGCCAGACGATATCCCGAGTAGTAAGTACCTCGCTCCCATCTTTCCTCTGATAAGATAACAATACGTTTTAATAAATGGCAATTTTCGCAAAAAGAACACTTAAAAAAGGAAGAAAAGTCATTCTACGCGCGCGGGATGAGAAGGAACGTTCCAGAGACAAAATTCAGACCTTCACGCTCTCTGATTCGTTCTTTTGTTAATCTTAAACGTTTCTTCCTTTAATTAAAAGCCTTCAGAGCTTCCGCAATTCTAATTAGACATCTTCACTTCGCGTCCCCCCTCCCCGGATGAAAAGTTAATTTTCCAGGGATTTACTCACGGCGGCGAGAATAAATAAAACAGGATGAAAAACCATTCGAAATCACAAAAGTCAACAGGGCGGGAAAAGTAGTTCCTGTTTCGCTCTTCTTGCAAGGGAGGAGGCCTATAGAGAAAAGGTATTTTTATCTGGAAAGAAATGCAATTGTTGTGAGGAGTTATTTCGAATCTACAGAATCCAACAGGTTTGTTTCTCAACGTATTGATTGATGTTAAGGGACGAAAACTGCCGTGTTTTATTTAGCAACAGATGTGATGGTCCGTTGACTCTATAAATCTTTTTTTACTTAATGCAACACGATTATGAAGGTTCTCGCCGTAAATCAATGAAATACGGGTTGCCTGAAAAAAAATCATTTAACAGATGTGCGATGGTCGGTGACTCTAGCATCTTTTTTGCTTAACACAGCGATTTATGAAGAGTTCTCTGCGAATAAATCAATGAAATACTGGTTGCCTGAAAAATCATTTTAGCAACAGATGTGATGGGTCGGTGACTCTAGTATCTTTTACTTAATGTAACACGATTTATGAAGAGTTCTCTGCGAATAAATCAATAGAAAACACTAGTTGCCTGAAAAATCATTTAGAACAGATATGGTCGGTGACTCTAGTATCAACTTGAAGCAAGATTTATGAGAAGGTTCTCTGCAGATATAATCAATAGAAAACACTGGTTGCCTGAAAAATCATTTAGCAACAGATGTGATAGTTAGTGACTCTAGTATCGTTTTTACTTAATGCAACACGATTTATGAGGTTCTCTGCGATAAATCATTGAAATACTGTTGCTGAAAAAATAATTTAGCAACAATGTGATGTTCAGGTGACTCTAAGAATACTTTTTACTTAATGCAAATACTTTTATGAAGGTTCTCTGCAGAATAAATCAATGAAATACTAGTTTGCCTGAAAAATGTTTTACCTTTTAGTTTATCTTCTTAAAAATGATAAAATACCAGGTGTTGATAGCTCTCAGCAGATTATAAACCTCTTATTTCTTAAGCTGGTCATTTCACGCAACTTAGGTGCGCCCTACTAGATTCTTGGAGCTGGCAGACGGTCAGGCTATCATAGCCATCCATTCTATTTTAGCCACTTGGGCAGGTCAACGACAGCTCCCCGCCACGCAAATCCATCTCCAGTCAATTTAATCCTTACTAGGGCCAGAGGTGGTCCAGTGGGAGGTCTCAACTTCAGGGACGGAGCCAAGTTCGAAACCAAATTCAATGAAGATCCGTCATGTACCAGGCCTGTTGCACGTTAAATCACTTGCAGGATCAAACATCCTCCCCTTTAGTGTGAGCATAGATATACAATAAAGACCAAAATTTAAAAAAGAAAGGTAATACAAGCAATCCTAGAGTAATTTGAAGTGACGAAGCAAACAAGGAATCATTCTAGTTCACTTTTCAACGGGGCAAGAACTTTCAGAAATGAATTCAAGAATATTTGGAATTTTCTGTAAGAAGCAAGCCTTAGGCTAATACAGAGCTTCTCATGGCCGAACTCTCCAAACAGAGAAACCAGGTAGCAAATCCACGAGACAAACATCAAGAAAAAAGGAAATAACATTAAAAAACGTTAACAAGACCAACAAAATGGAATACTCACAAGCAATTAATAGCTCTCATAAGGTAAAATCAAAAACTTACCCCATGAGAAACAACAGATTATAATGACTTCACTTTCAGAAAGAAAGAGCAAAACATTAAACCTAGTCTCAGTGGCCATCTATATATCCATAAGAGGATTAGAAAGGCAGAAAAAGAGAAAGAAGAGGTCAGACAGGAATCTCCCTTTGTGTGGTGCTGGAAGTTTTGAGGGGACCAGCTCGGTGTCGTCCTCGTCATCTGAGACAGTTAAAATGACGAGTCGGTCCAAAATAAGCTCTCGTGTTTGCTTCAAATGGGACTTAATATAGTTAAAGCTAAACCAACTAAACATAAACCTAACCCCTTTTCTCGGTGAACCACGCACTTGAAACTCCTCGCACTGCCTATCTCCGCCGCATTTTACATAGCCGAGTGATGGATATTGGAATGGGTTAGATATCCAACCTTCCGCACCTCGCCAAGCCAGTTCTGAGCAGTTTAAACATTTTCTACAGGTATAATAAAAGGCACTCAAGGTATAGATACACAAGATCACTACAGGTATAATAAAAGTTTCAAAGCAGACGATTCACAGGCAATTAACAATTTCAGGAACAATTATTGATTTGGTTCAGTTATTCCATTTTAGCAGGAACTATTTCGAATTAATTTTGCTTTTCCAAGAGTGGAAATTCCTCATTCTGACATAGTTTCCTGTCTCCCACATCGTTTTGATACTAAAAATCGAATAGTAACTCCGGGTATTCTGATAGTAAAAGAAATAACAAACTTTTTCGTATATTTGTACGCTTACCATTATGACTATCGTCATGTATTGTAATAGTTGCTTCGTAGTTGTCAAATAGTTTAATTTATTGCATTACTTTCAAATAATCAAATCATAAGTGAAAGATCTATATACCGAAGAAATGTGTGCGGTTTTTTCATCCAGTAAATTAAATTACTACGAACAGGAAATCGATTTCAGAATATTTTCTTTTACAAAGTAACCAGTTACAACCAGTTTCTGAATACTTAAAAAATTGTTTGAACTTTTCCGTAGCCTTTATTAGAACTTTTCATGTTAAATAATCATTTATTGTCAGTAGAAGAAAAAAGAATGTTCTTCGAAAATCAGAATTTCGAATAAAAATGGCGAACAGCGCTGTGAACAAACCGAAAGATTTTCCATCGGAAGAAATTCAATTAGAACTTGACGTTTACTTTAAACATTATGCCAAATTCGAATTTTTCTCTCAAGAATGTAGTCAAATCCTTAATATTTCTTAGGAAAGAAAAAAAATCTATTCAGAATAAACGATATTGAATTTTATTTTTCCATCTTTCACAAGACAGTTTAATTCTTTCTAAGACAGTCTTATTTTTTATATCAGATCTTGAATTCTTTGTTTGAACTTAGATTCTGAGTTTAACATTTCTATTTTTTGCGAAATATTTGAATATATTCTTTGCTCATATTTTCTATTTTTGGGTTTCTTTCTTTCAAACTTTATTTTCTCGTATACGAAAGATACAAAGAAAATATTATAAACGCCAGTAAATTCGACATCGAGATTTTGGTGACTCTCCACGTTTCAAGCCTCTCCCATTCCATTTTTGGAATTACAGTAGAATCTCCCTTCAACGAAGTCTCCCTATAACGAAACTTTCAATCGGAATGTTAAATAACATTCAAAATATTCTCCATATAACGAAGTGGTTGTCTCCCTATAACGAATTTTTTCAGACCTTTATCTTTTCGATTTTTGCCATTTTTGAAGAAAGTTGCTAATTTCCGTGCAAACAAATCGCTCACACGTGCCTGTTTCTGGAACCACTCGCATTGTTCTTTCTAGCGATAACGCATAACAATAGAATGCTATGTGAAGGGTAATGCAGTTGTGGGGACCTGGGTTTCTACAGAGGGAGCAACTTTTCTACGGGTCAAGATTCCAAGAATCGGGGTGGAGTGGGGGTGGAAACAGCAAATGGATGTGACAATACGCATTTTATGTTTATCCGTACTAGTACACATTATTCTCTAAATTGGTGAATTGTCTTTTCTTTTGAGCATTTTATAATAAAAATTAGTATAATATTAGCAAATTTATAATAAATATTACTTCATTTTTAATTGAAAGTCATAATTAAAAATTTTTGAACTTATCGCACATACTAAAAGGTTTGTAACATTTGCTTAAATAACTGCAAAAATCTCTAATCTCCATATAACGAAATTTTCTCTATAGCGAATTTTTCAACTGGAACCAGGCGATTTCGTTATAGGGAGATTCTCTGTATACTAGAGTCCCGCTAATCCGGACTCCGCTTATCCGGACATCCGGCTAATCCGGACAGAAAATTTGAGTGTATTTATGAAAAAAATAGAATTTGTATAGCTTTACCCATCTAAAACTTGTATTACGTGCATTTGAAGGCAAGTTCCGTTTAATTAAGACTTTCGGTGATCCCAACAGGGTCCGTTCACATCTAGTTCGGATTAGCGACTCGACTGTATGTCGGCGTATGAACAAACTAACTCCAAAATGCAAGAAGCTAGTAGAATCAAGCAAGAGGTCCAAATTCGGCAACCCTTCCATAAGAACGAGTTTTCTGTTTTATTTATTTTGGGTTCACAGGCCGTTTCCCGGTAACCCTCTGATTTAAACAATCGCCAAATCCATTTAAATACTGTATCAAGCGCCAAGTGCGAATCACTTCTTTCGTTATTACACAAAGCGTTGAATTCTGCATTCTTTGAGTTCGCTTAATTCTTTTTAGTTAAAACGGCTCTTTAAACGGCTAAATTCCAAATGGAACGATTGCAATTAGCTAAATCATTTGGTTATAAATTTAACCACCAGTGATTATAAAATAGTTTGGTTAAAAGTTGCCAAAAAGAACGATAACGAATAATGATGGCAGCCTTATCCACAAAATGA
This sequence comes from Araneus ventricosus, assembly GCA_013235015.1. NCBI lineage: Eukaryota > Metazoa > Arthropoda > Arachnida > Araneae > Araneidae > Araneus > Araneus ventricosus. The sequence continues at coordinate 12,045 of BGPR01029789.1, read as the reverse complement.
GACTCTTATTTTAAGTAAACAATTAAGAGCTACAGCAACAGGAACATCAAATTTGATATTTTCAAAGTATCCTTAAGCCAAAACATTAAAAAACTCTACTTTAAACATTCAGTAACGTCTTCACACAAAATGTTGAAATTTTGAAGATTCCCATTGACGAAGCATTACACCGGAAGTCGGTCGGTATAGCGGAAGTTCTACATTACCCCACACAAACAAAACAAAAATATTTAATTTAGTCCATAAGACCATATATCGTCCACTTGACGTTCACACCATGTAGCTGTCAACAACTGATTTAATATTATTTACTGTGACCTCTGGTGCCTGCAAAAATTTAATTCAGAAAATTAACCCCTCAACGAAAACTTTCCAGATTCACAGCAGCTGCATTCGAGGTCATTTACTTGCTGACCACAGGTATTTCAAACATTTCCCCTCATTTGTTTTCTCAAAAAACGCGGTCGGGCCTCCGAAGTCCGATGCGAGAGCTCGTGTTAGATTGCTAAAGAGAACAGATAGATTGCGACAATTTATCGCTATTCGAACTACAAATACGAGATGTAAGGATTAGAAAAGCTTTTAGCTGAAAATCAATTAATTAAGAATCGATTAACAAAGAAAATAAAGAAATTGTTGCTGTTGAATTACTTTGATATCGTAAGTCGAATTCTGAAAAGGAATTGGACAACGAATTTGATATTTGTGAGTCCACCGGTTATTTAGAAGAAGGATGGAGTTGAAAAATGGTGTAGTAGACGGTAAGATAGGTATTAATAAAGATGCAAGGATTTGGTGTAGAAAAGAACCTACCAAAAATATGAGAACTTTTAGACACAACATCGTCATACTACCCGAAAACTGTGTTAAGTCAGAAGTTGTATAATCGGTTGAAAATTCTTAGAAATGTTTATCGATGAGACAAATGATGCACTAACACTTATATCCAGGGGGATTCAAACAATTTTGGACGGGAAAGCCAACATTTTGATAAATACCTTGGAAGTACAAACATTCATCAATCTTCTTCAATTTAATACGTTTCCTAGAAGAGATTTATCTGAAAATTATTTTATTAATATTTCATATTCTGTACACTAGTGCAACAAATGTTTCCTATTAAAATAAATGTAATTTTCTGTGCGTTTTGTTAAAGAAACAGGACCCCGGGCCTGCGAGGCCCGACGCGCGTCCACGCGGGTTAATGCGATTTTATTAATTAAGTTAAGTATCCGACTGGTTTAAAATCGTTGTTTTCGATGAAATTATCAAAAAAAATTTATGACTTAATTTTGTAGCCTGTTTAATAAGCTTTCTAAAACTGCCTCACTTTTTACTCTACGTGAATTACAAATGGAGTTACAGCTGTTTTATTACCTAACTGTAAGCATTATTTTAAGTTGCGTGAAAACTTCAAATGCGTTTTCTGAGAAATGATGTTTTTGAGGAAAACTGTCGAACGTAACAATGATTTCTCAAAACGTTATTCAAGTATTGATATGAAATTGAGATTGTTTTCTGCAATATGCTTGATGTCTTCCTCTAAAAACTAAGGTCAATTTTAAAATCAAGTAATATTTTTAAGTGTTTAAATATAAACGAAAAGCATTTTTTATGAAAAATTACCAGTTTAGTAACTATGTTCAGCTATATCTCAAAACTATTTTGAAGTACAAGAAAGATTTTAGAGCATAACACAGATAACTGTCGTAAAAATGTACTCCTACAAGTATTTATGTATATTTAGAATATGATTTTGTCTATGGCTATTAGCGTAAGGCAAATATTTTAGTCATTTTTCTTCAAATTTCTCAGTTTTTTTTTTTTTAAATATTATTTTGGAAGCTTAATTTTACAATACTTTCATAGTTTTAAAACATATGCAGTTGAAAAATAACATATATATAAGTTATTTTTTAAAAAAATGTCTCCGAACACAGTCGGATACTTTAATAAATTATGTATTAATGCTTCGTAGAAAAATTAATGAGATGAAATTGTATTATAAGAAAGAAGTAAACAATATCTTTTAAGAGATAAAAATATATATTTAAAGTTAGCGTACTACTAAGCTAAAAATAGACACGAAAATATTTTAGTCCCCGTCAACTCTGTATATATCCGCTAGTAACAAACACAAATACATAGCTCTTTTTGGAAAGAACTTCTTACTCTTTTTTTCGGCCTTGCTTGCTTTATAATTCCGGTTCTTAGCCGTGGGATTTGTCCCCAAAAACGGGGGCGCGAGTTTATCGTCATTTTGAGATGTAGAAAACAAGACGCGATTTTAAAGACTTATCTCTCGCGTGACGTCAAAGGCATTCCGTTGGCGGCAATTTATCCGGTGATGATTGGGCGCGAGAGAAGCAGGCTTTGCAAATATTTTCCGCGGATTTGGTGCGAAAAGTCAACAAAAGCCCTCTCACAGATAAATACGAAGGTTTTCAGTTGACTCAACAGTTTTTTTCTTCCTTTCTCTTTTCTCTCGCCCACATTTCAATTTCTTTCATTTTAGACTTTCACAAGATTGTGCTCATTTCCGGGTTCGATGTGAGGTTATGTAGGAACTTGCCAGTGGCGTAGCGAGGGTAAATGGCGCCCGGGTTCTAATATGATTTCTTCGCCCCCCCCCTCCCGTCATCACTAGTGACTTAGCTTGTATGCATGGTATTTATTCGCTCCTCCATCGTATTTGACTTTAAAAAGTGACACAAACGCATTAACGTTTTGTCAACATGGCCAGTGGCGTAGCGATGGTAAATGGCGCCCGGGTTATAATATGATTTCTTCGCCCCCTCCCCTCCCGTCATCAATAGTAACTTAGCTTGGGTTCATGGTATTTATTCGCTCCTCCATCGTATTTGAGTCTAAAAATTGACACAAACGTATTAACGTTTTATCAACATGGCCAGTGGCGTTCCGAGTATAAATGGCGCCAGGGTTATAATATGATTTCTTCGACCCCTAGCGTCATCACCAGTAACTTAGCTTGGGTGCATGGTCTTTATTCACTCCTCCACCATATTTGACTCTAAAAAGTGACACAAACGTATTAACGTTTTGTCAACATGGTCAGAGGCGTAGCGATGGTAAATGGCTCCCGTGTTATAATATGATTTCTTCGCCCCCCCCTCCCGTCATCACAGTGACTTAGCTTGTCTGCATGGTATTTATTCGCTCCTCCATCGTATTTGACTTTAAAAAGTGACACAAACGCATTAACGTTTTGTCAAATGCGTCGTAGCGATGGTAAATGGCGCCAGGTTATAATATGATTTCTTCGCCCCCTCCCTGTCATCACCTAGTGGCTTAAGCTTGTATGCATGGTATTTATTCGCTCCTCCATCGTATTTGACTTTAAAAGTGACCAAACGCATTAACGTTTTGTCAACATGGCCAGTGTGGCGAGGTAAATGGCCTCTGCGCTTATAATATGATTTCTTCGCCCCCCCCCTCCCGTCATCACTAGTGACTTGGCTTGTATGCATGGTATTTATTCGCTCCTCCATCGTATTTGACTTTAAAAGCACAAACGCATTAACGTTTTGTCAACATGGCCATGGCGTAGCGGGGAAATGGCGCCCAGGTTATAATAGATTTCTTCGCCCCTCCCCCGTCATCACTAGTGACTTAGCTTGTTTGCATGGTATTTGTCGCCCTCCATCGTATTTGACTTTAAAAAGTGACCAAAACGCATTAACGTTTTGTCAACATAGCAGTAGCGATGGTAAATGGCGCCCAGGTTATAATATGATTTCTTCAGCCCCCTCCTCCCGTCATCACTAGTGACTTAGCTTGTATGCATGTATTTATTCTCCTCCATCGTATTTGACTTTAAAAGTGACACAAACGCATTAACGTTTTTCAAGCATGGCCAGTGGCGTAGTGGTAAATGGCGCCAGGTTATAATATGATTTCTTCTCCCCTCCCGTCATCATGTGACTGCTTGTATGCATGGTATTTATTCGCTCCACCATCGATTTGACTTAAAAGTGACACAAACGCTTAACGTTTTGTCACATGGCCAGTGGCGTAGCGATGGTAAATGGCGCCCAGGTTATAATATGATTTCTTCCCCCCCCTCCGTCATCACTAGTGACTTAGCTTGTATGCATGGTATTTATCTCGCTCTCCATCGTATTTGACTTTAAAAGTGACATCAAACGCATTAACGTTTTGTCACTGCTGTGCCAGTGGCGTAGCGATGGTAAATGGCGCCAGGTTATAATATGTTCTCGCCCCCCTCCCTCATCACTAGTGACTTAGCTTGTATGATGGTATTTATTCTCCCATCGTATTTGACTTTAAAGTGACACAAACGCATTAACGTTTTACATTAGCAGTGGCGTAGCGATGGTAAATGGCGCCCAGGTTATAATGATTTCTTCGCCCCCCCCCCTCCCGTCATCACTAGTGACTTAGCTTGTATGCATGGTATTTATTCGCTCCTCCATCGTATTTGACTTTAAAAAGTGACACAAACGCATTAACGTTTTGTCAACATGGCCAGTGGCGTAGCGATGGTAAATGGCGCCCGGGTTATAATCAGTGATGTGGGGTGGGTAAATACCCAGTGGGTAGGTAAATATTTTTTGGGTATATACCCGGGTATTTACCCAAGGCCTGGGTAAATACCTAAAAACTGGGTATTTTGCGAAAAAATAAAATTCGAATGCTGATTCACAATGAAACACACAGAGTTATATAAATACCTCTTTAAAAGTATTTTCAAAAAGAGTACTTGTGAATGGTCATTTAAAATTAAACTTAAAATTTATAAGTACCCAAAACTGGATAATTTGCAAGAAAAGTATTTGAGAATGGTGTGATTCAAACTGAAGCATTAAATTTATAAATACCCTTACACTACAATACTTATAACCTTAAATACCCTTACAATTTATTAATATTTTGCAAAAAAAAATGCATCTCCGAATGTTGATTCAAAATGAAACATAAAAATTATAAATACCACAAAACCGGGTATTTTTTTAAAAAAAAGTATTTGTGAATGATGCTTCAAAATGAAATTAAGAAAAAAATAATATGTACCCCTAAACTGGGTATTTTGTATTAAAAAAAGTAGCTTTGAATAAATTATATAAACAAAAAACAATTGCTATCAGAATTCAGAATAAAGTATTCTAAAACTTAAATAGGATCGGGGCATAATTTAGTTTTTACGGTTTGAAACTTTGACACTTACTATAATTATTTTTAACGCCGTTTATGTTATACTAGCCGCCATCGGCGACCAGCTTGTTCGCCGGGAATATAATTTTAACTGACTCTCTTATGTATAGTTTGATATTCACGGTTCCCATAACAAAATAATTTTAAACTTCAAATTGCGATAGACATTTACCCCGCGTTCTTAACATAGCCTTGCACTTGTTCTGTTCCTTGTCTATATGAAAGTCCCTAATGGAGTCAAGTAACTATTCGTGTCAAGTTAAACCTAATTGAAAGTAATCGACGCGAATTTTAATTTAACAAATTTATTTCAACATCGAAATACCGCGACACGTTTTACGCCCAGCAGCATGTTAATTGACTTAAAACATGCTGATAAAATGAATTTAAACATAGCAACCATAATCGTTCAGTTTACTGGATTATTTCTTTATATACTTACTATCTTAATTCTTTATATACTTATCAAATAAAAAATGAAAAGAAAATCCTATAGAATATTATATTAGCCTTCAACAATGGAAGAGAAACACGCAATTGAATATTTGTTTAAACAATGAAAGCGGTTTGAATTTCATTGTAACAATGAATGACAAAAATATTTTTAAAAATTTATTAAAATTAGAGAAAAAATCAAATGAAAACTTGATTGTTATCATTGGAAAGACAAGTTTTTAATTTTTCAGGTGGTGTAAAATTAATTTTTGTGCTGTTCTATTTTTGGAAGTTATTAAGGAAAAACTCCAAAATTTCGTTTAATTTTTAATTAATTAAAATTTAAAAAAAAAACAACGGTTACGAGGGCACTTTCCCACCCTCCAAAGTATGTTTGTGCCAAATTTCGTTGCTCTAGGCCTAGCGGTCTGTCCTGTAGAGCGCCAAAACACACACATTCTCCTTTATTATGAGTAGAGACAGATAGTACCAGTGAATCTTGTGATCCATAATTTACTCACATTGCCATGCAGGAAATCAAACATTCTTGTTTTGATTTACTGAATAGTTAGTAATTTACTTCGCGTATATTAATATTACTGTAAATTTTACTTTAAAAAGTAAAAAAGGGGGGAAAGTTACCTTCTTGGAGCTTTTAATGTTAAAGATGATAAAAGTATCCAATGTAAGTGCTGTAATGTTGAATACAAACTTGCCAGTGTAAGCAAAATGGAGAAACAAAAAAATGTTTCAAAAGTCTTGGTGGATTAAAAAGGTTCTGAAAGGGGTAAAATAGCTAATGAATTTTCTTCTATTCAGATTCCAACCATGACACTTACATCAAATTTAGAGTTTTAAGATCATTTAAGTATTGATGTTCATGATCCAGATGAATCCCGTCTAACCAGGAAACTGAGTGTGAGTATGTATGTCTACTATACCGTCAGATAATACAACAGATTCAGCAACAAAAAATTCGCATTTCTTGTTCCTGAAATCTTGTTGCAAAAATAACTTACCTTTGTTGAAAGTGATATAAGTGAATATTACTTTCAGAATAATTAACTTTTGAAAACTGTAGAACTGAAGCATCTGGTAACTTATCAACAATGTCTGGTACTTTGACTAATTAATCTAAAAAGAATTATAAACAATTGTATCTTTCATTTTAGTTTCTATTATCAGCTCTTTATCATTTTAAAAACAAACTCAACACTTTCTTTTTTAAAATTTAGTTGAGTTTTAAAATGGATTGATATTTAAGCCACGTATTTTATGTAAGATCCATGATATAGTATTGCGTTTTTGTTTTTTCTTATTCATTTTTTTTTTAGTTTTTATAGAATTTAAAAGGTTCATATATTACGAGTTTTCTTTTTTTATCTTATCTTATGCTCAATATATATTCTATATATATTTATAATATATAGAGACATCATATTTCATAGAAGTGCCTGTGTTTTACATGAGTAGGGGTAATTCAAAAATAAATACCCAGGTAAATACCCTTAAAAATAAATACCTGGGTATTTTACATCACTGATCGGCGCTCGTTTATACGCATACCATGATTTCCCTGATGCTTCTAGAGCCAAACTGGCGATTCGGCGCTCCAAGAAAATTCGCCATGACAAAAAAAGACGCCACATAACAGAAAAGTACCGAATATACGAATAGTAAGTCCCATACTGTTCACCGCAATTTGTGAATTGGCGCGATTTTATCTTCGCTGACTTATCCATTTTAACGTTGATTTAAACGTTCTATGGCTCGCCTAAGCCAGCCTGCCTCATTTCCAACTCATCTCTTTTGAATCAGTTCATCCAAAGTTTTATTACATTGTAAGAAATATTGTGAATTCTTCATCCTAAACTATTTTTTTCGAGAAAACACCAGAACGAATATAGTAACAAGCTATGATTATGAAGTTAAGCCTAACGTAGCGGAGGCTACCGTCCTTGTTTCGTAAACAAACCGATCGTTGCCATAGGCATAAGAGAAATGAACTTCTTTTCTGTGCCACGTACCTTAGCATTTTATATGTATAGATGGTGCGCTTACTTGTTTTGTTGAGGTGATATAGCCCTTCAAACTCTTCAAAGTTGGCGTATTCCTTAAAACTTTAAGCTTAATAAAATAGTTTTCAGCTGCAACGTCTTTCTTTCATTTTTATTCGACCTCTCCCGAGTCGTCTGACCCCTGGGCCTGCAGCTAAACCTCTCTCTACTTTTTGTCTTCCTACTTTGAATCATCTGGAACGATTCTAGGAACCCTTCAAGTTCCATTTTTCCTTCCCCATTATTGCTACGGTGACAGCAGCAGTTCCTTCATATCATGGTTTTTATTGCCATGACTCAAAGTATTGTTTAGCAACGGATTCGGAAACCCTCCGCGCTTTTGCGCATGCGCCGGGCGGAGTTATTTTCATCAAATATTAATTATAATAACAGGTTCTCGTTATATAGGTTTTATAAAATTTTTAACACGTTCTCTGATGAACTTGACATTTTTAATATGTCTCTAGGTGCTTTTAAGTCGAAATGTTTGCATCTTTTAAATACATGATATGTTTTATTTTGCCTTTCTACAACATTTTAGATTTTTACGCTATTTGATTTTCCGTGTTCTTATGTATTCGACCAGTTTTTTGGCGCCGTGTTTGATTTATTTTTATCTTAAGTGTTGCATTTTTTTTTAATCTCAAGTGTGTGTTTACGTTTTCAAACTTTTAAACTCCTGGTGTGTTTTTTATTAAACTCGGTGTTTGCGTGTTTTGACTTTTTGACCCTTACTTTTTGGAAATGAACTTTAATTTTTTTTTTTTAAAAATACGGCTTTTGGTGTCATAGTGTGTCTGAAAGTTTTGTGATTATGTGTTTTCGTTTTTAATTATATATACGTTTGCATAAGTTTTATGATTTTATGTATTCTCTGTGGTCTACTTTTTGCTTTCTAAGGCATATATATATATATATATATATATTATTTTTTATTTACTCATTGTGACTTTTG
>BGPR01029787.1:0-19056 GCA_013235015.1 Araneus ventricosus | reverse complement strand
CCGCGTTCATAGAATTAGAAGGCAGTCGTTCTAACCACTAGACCACCGAAGATTTCATAGAAGATGGTAAAAATAATCTATTTGAGTTTTGAAGTCACTACAGCTCTAGTGGTGCCACCTAGTGGTGTAAAATCAACTATTGCCAGAACACGTGTTTTAAGGTTAGCTTTTATGAGTGACAATAGGTTACTGCAACATGTATAAACAGTTTGACCATGCCCTGTTTAATATGATATTTCATTTATTTCTTTGTTTTAAATAAAAAGGTTTTTAATGTGTCAGTTTTCCTACTAAGCGATACGTGTTTTATATGGAAAATGGTTGATTCTGAATCGAATGAAATTAAGTTTCCTTCGCAAAATGTTAAAAGCTACATTATTTTTCAAACTTCTAAGCTTATTTTGAAAATTAGAGAAAGTATTAGTGGTGATATATTTTTTTAATTATATTAATATATTTATTTAATATTGGGCATGTGTCACGTTACCTCACTTCTTTCCGTCAGGGAATGATGCATTATTCGAGATAGCCCGCGCAACGCCGGGCCACACAGCTAGTATAGTTTAATATATGAGTGAACAGATGCATCACTTTCAGTTATTAGATCTGTTAAGGTAAGATCCCATACTTTGACAGATGGTGATCTTCTGTTAAGGGATCCGAAAGAAAATTCAAGAAGCCATACATGAAGATGGTGTCAAATTTTTATTTATTTTTGGAATTGTTATATCTACATTTTCACTAATAAATCGATGCATGGCTCGGAAATGGCATCTATAAAAAAATCATCACATTTCATTACATAAATTCCATCACTGGGAAGCCACAGAGAAGTGTGGGAAGCGAGGTTGTCAAACTTTACAGAACTTGAGGTTGTCCATCATGTCATTAAGGCGACTGGTCCTGGCAAATGTTTTTCTGTGCCTAGAATTTTAAATTTGTGATTGGCAACATTATTTAGATGTGCGAGCGTCTACGCGCGTTTTCTTGTTTTGTATTTATCTAATATATTTTTGTGTGATAATTGTTATTTACACTATGATTAATTGCATTGTGTAGTGTTTAGGCCATGTAAGTATATAAACATATGTATTTGTTTATTGTGAAATTGAAATTTTTTCTGTTTCGAAAGATTTTAATCGCTAAAGCTTGCATGATAAAATAGCCTATTTAAAGAGTGAAAACTACGCAATGCGTTTTATTTGTAAGCACTTACATTTGTGGTCAAAAAATTTTTGTGAAATTCTTTCGTCTGGAAGACGTTATTGAAGGTAAAATTTTCTTCCTGCTGAAGCATATGTGGTAAGAAAATAATACCAAATTATTTAATACTCAAAGCATAAAATGTTGAATATGTTTCTTTTCTTGTATTTTACTTTTATATAAATACTGTCTTTCTTCATTTTAATGTAACTGAGATTTTAATTCTCTAACGTTTCATTCAATGTTTTTGTTTTAGTGATGAGCTTTTTAAATATCCAATTGCAATACCTGTGTTTTTTCTCTAATTTTCCAAACTTTTTCATTTTAAGTTTCAGAAAGAGTGATTTGTAATAGATGCATACTTTTTGAGTTATTTAGTTGTTTTTAAATCATATTCCTGTTACTGAACCCTTATGGCAAGTAATGCAAGATGGTAAAAACATCTTGCATTGGTCTTTTAAAAATGCATGTTATTTCAAAACAGCAAATCTTAAATAAGATATTAATCCAGTTATTTAATTTTAAAAAGTCACTTTTTAAAAAAAATTAGTGATTCGTGGAATTGGTTTGTAAATTTTTGTCTTTTGTTTTCATGTTAAACAGCTGAATAATTTCTATTGATAAGTTTGGTAAACATGACCATATCTGGCTTGTACACCAAAAATGTGCAGCCAACTAATCTGTTGCCATGTTGCAGTTCAGTGATAATCAGCTCATCCTTAGCAATAGAAGTGTTTTTTTTTTCCCCCTCTCTTTTCATGACAGTTGCTTGATTTGTATAATTTTAAGGCTAATATATTTGCGAAAATATCTAATTGGAGTCTGGTTTTCATTTCTATGCTTATAAATCAGTATTTCACTTTATTTGAATTGCCTTTTGTTATAAATATTGATCATGTTTATTATAGAGGCCTTTTTGTTATAGGTATACTTTCTCATAGATCATTAGGTGCATCCTAAATATGATATTAGTTATGTTTTCCTTCACTTTATTCTCAAAAAATTTGTTGAAATTTATATGATGGATTTTTTTATGAACTTATAAGCAACCTTAAACAATTATATTTGCCAAGTTTTGAGTGTGCAACTAAAATATATTCAAAATATTATTTCAAACAAAAATTTATCCACTTTAATGTCTGTAAATGTAACTAACATTGGATTTCAAAGATTGTTTAAATAAATTTATGATTGTTTAGAAATTTCACTAAACAATGCAAGTATGGAGTTTCCTCGTTTTTCCTAGTCTATCGATTAAATTTAACAAGAATAAAATAATTACATGAATATGTTGAGCTATTTGGGTAAAACGAAAGTTTAGGGTGCAGTACTGCTCTTAGGTTCGTCTACTGTTTATCACCAGGAGGAAGATTGTTTGGCAGTGAGAAAACATTTGTTTCAGGTGCGCAGTGAACTTTTTATTGATCTCTTGTGCATGTGATGCCTGCGGCATCTGAAAGGGAGAAATTGTGAATGCAATCAATGCCTGCAGCATCTGAATTGGGTACCAGGCAAATTTTTTTAACTTAAAAAAAACATCAGCAGCTTCCTTAGCAGCAGGAGCGGGAACCTTGTAGCTTCTCTTGTTCATTGAAAACATAGACCTTCAAAGCATTTAATTTCTCTATTTCGAGCCTTCAATATATTGGCGACAACAGTTGGCGATGCCACTCGGAGTTGCGCCAAGAAAAAATATTGGAAAACAAGACCGCAAAAAGATTGTCAGAGTGTGCAATTATATAGGTATGTGTTTCATTAGGCGAGCGATGAGTTTAACTGTGTTACGGCATCTGAAAGGGAGAAATTGTGCATGCAATCAATGCCTACAGCATCTGAATTGGGTACCAGGCAAATTTTTTTAACTTAAAAAAAACATCAGCGGCTTCCATAGCAGCAGGAGCGGGAACCTTGTAGCTTCTCTTGTTCATTGAAAACATAGACCTTCAAAACATTTAATTTCTCTATTTCGAGCCTTCAATATCTTGGCGACAACAGTTGGCGATGCCACTCGGAGTTGCGCCAAGAAAAAATGTTGGAAAACAAGACCACAAGAAGATCATCAGAGCGTGCAATTATATAGGTATGTGTTTCATTAGGCGAGCGGTGAGTTTAAGTGTGTTGTTCAGTTGTGATTGTCACAAGTGAAAATGAATAAATATTCAACAGATATTTTAGTGTTTGTCCTTAAAAGGACCAAATGCTATGAAACTGTTAAGGTAGTGCAACAACCATGACAGCAAGAGTTTCACAACAAGAACTGGCCAGACAAAAGGACCATAAACCACAAAAGTATGCTCACACATGATGGATGGATTCCAGAACCGCCTCATTGCTGTCCTTGTTAAAGAAGGCAGTCACTTTGAACCCCATTTTCATTAATTGCTTACTATGTAATTTCAATATATATCATTAAAACCTTTTCATCACTCTTATTTGTTGTAAAATTCCGATTCGAACCACAAACCATAAAAGTCTGCTCACACATGATGGATGGATTCCAGAACTTCCTCATTGCTTTCCTTGTTAAAGAAAGCTGCCACTTTGAACCCCTTTATCATTAATTGCATACTGTGTAAATTCAATATATATCTTTAAAATCTTTTCATCACTCTTATTTGTTTTAAAATTCCTATTCGTTTCAAACATTACCCGCTGGGCCACCCTGTAATCTGTATAGTATGTAAGTGTACATATCATTTATCATAGTAAAGCCTGAAATTATGATGCAAGAACTATAATTTCAGCAAGAAATGTGTTCCATTTGGTGTCATATATACAGGGATGAGATTTTTCCGCTTTTTGCTGGATTTCCGGTTTTTTTTTTTATTATTATTATTTTCTTGAAATGAAAAATTTCCACTTTTTCTTTTTTTTCGAAAAAAAATCCGCTTTTCCCCCTTTTTTTTTCTTACAATGATCTTGGAATCCGTGTTCTTCAAAAAAAATTAAGAGATATCCGTGCCTCCTTTTGCAAGAAATGCTAAGAAAAAAGACCTTTGTGATTAAAAATAATTTTTTTTTTTCAAAATAATCTGCATTTTAAAGTGAAAAATTTGTTGAAAGCCAAGTAGAATGTAATAAATTGCTTACTGTCATAAATTTAAAAAAAAAAATTTCATTTACATTAAAAAATCTTTTTTTAAAAAGGGTTTTTCCCCCCCCCCCATTTTTTACTATTATTCTAGCTACAAATTAGTTGACTAAATAACAGTTGTATGTATGGTTAGTATTTCATTGTTAATTTGGTATTCCTTTTTTGTCATGTAATTTTTAAGTGTCCTTTATTTTTTTGATTTGCTGATTTTAGCCTGCATGTAATTAAACAATTATCCACTCACAAACATATATATATTTGTATATAATAATTTATCGCTCTTAAATGCTTAAGTTATTTAAAACGTATTTTACGCATAAAATTTTCAGATTTCTATTTTCAGCTTTTTTGGGTTTTTTTCCAATCTCATCCCTGTATATATTACCAGTTTCAGAAAATAAACTCTCATTATATATTGTGCTTGCAGGAGCTGAAAGATATTTCCTGGCTAAATTTGGAAATTTTTCTGCATTTTTCCTCCCCTTTCCCACCTATTAAGTAGACATTCTACCCTAGCTATTAGAAATTCTTTATCAGAATAGAAATATACTTCTAATAATTCTAACTCATCCATTGAATCTTCCGAGTTTGCCATTGTTACATTCTTGATTGTGACTTTTATTTCTGTGAAGCAATCTTAAAATGAAGAGGGTTTCTTATTATTAATGAATTGAATTAAGGTATTAAAAATGTTACAAGAATGTCAAGTTGTTAACATTTTTTAAAAAATATGCAAATAATAAAAAATCAATTTTATTAATCTTTAATTCTTCAAAAGTGAAATGTTTTTGTAAAGTGGGTATTTGGCCACCGAATATTCAGAATTTGGCCAAATATTCGGTATTTGGCCCAATCACTATTACTTACAATGTGTACCTTCTGTGATTTTTTTGTGAAAGATCTTTTTCTATTTTATTCTATTATTAATATTGGTCTTTTCAACATTATTTGAAAAAAAATTTCATTTGTTGAATTTATTATAATATATATATAGCCAAGCTGCTATATTAATTGTTGAAAACTCCATATACTTGGATTGCCTTTTTCAATACTATTAATAACAACAGAGTTTTTTTACATGTTGGCATATAAATGTTTAAACTTAATTTTATGTTCATGATATCTACAGTATTTTCAATTCTTTAGATTTGTTTTAAATTTGGTTGTATTGTTCAAATAATGACTTTTTAGTATAGGATTTACTTCTTGATATGTCTTGTTTACTTTGTTTCTGTATGATCATATATAATAAGTTATATTTCGATTTATATTATATATATATATATACTGTCCTTTTCAGATGGAGATGGAAAATCACAAACAAAATGGATCACCACTACAAAAGGAACTTGCAGATAGTGACCAAGAAGAGATCACTGGTCGGATCAAAGTTTTGGTTCACCAAGATGCCCTAGATATTCCTGAGCATTCCCTGCGCAAAGACCTTGCTCCTGGAGATCGACCACACTTCCTACCTGATGCCAAAGCTTCAAAGCGGCGCCCCAGTTTGATTGTTGAACCAGACGATGTCATAACTCCTCTCAGTGAAGAATCAAGTCCCACTGTTACAGGAAAGCAGTGGGACGACAAGCCTTCGGTCGAAAACTATGATACCGATGACGGCAGTTGCTATGGTAGAATATGCCCTTGCTGTGGAGATCTCATAGATCCAGGCAGCATGACACTTGGAAGGCTTTTAGGGCTCATCACCAACTTAGCTTTTTACGTGGGAAATCTAGCATCGGATTTTGCTGTTTGTTACCTTCTTTTCTTCCATGGCAATATGCTGTGGTTCGCACTGGTTGCCGCTTTCACAATCATTCCTACTGTCATACTCAATAGCATCAGCTACCACTTGTCCATCAGTAAAATGCTAGTGAAGCGGTCCATATGGAACCAGTCGGAATCTTTTGTTGTCAGTGTGATAATTGCCTTATTGCACTTATCGCAGTTTGGTGTAGCAGCAAGGTATGTTGTCTTCTTGCGACTAATTTACTGTAATAAATATAAAGTAGAAGTTGAATACTTTTCTTATTATTTTATTTAATATAGAGAATTGCTCAATTATTTCAAGTTACATTAAACCATATTAATGGTTTAATGTAACTCAAGTTGCATTTTTTAAATAATATTTTGTATACTAATATTGTGTGTTGTGAAATCAACTAGAAAAAAAAAATCCTGCTTGAACAATTTATGTTTTAGTGCCCTCCTAAGCATAGTGTCCCTATTTTAAAATAGCTTCTCAAAAAATGTTTTCTACCCCCCCCCCCTCCCCATTAGCATAATAAGTACTAGCAGAATGACTACAAAAACGGGACAAATTTCGAGCCTTTCAAGCCAAAAAGCAATGTTACCTTTTTATT
Source organism: Araneus ventricosus (assembly GCA_013235015.1). Lineage (NCBI taxonomy): Eukaryota > Metazoa > Arthropoda > Arachnida > Araneae > Araneidae > Araneus > Araneus ventricosus. The sequence goes on along the minus strand of BGPR01029787.1, from coordinate 12,393 downwards.
TTTTTAAGAGTTGATAGCAAACAGGTGTAGTGATTTGAAAGAAAAAAAAATGGTTTAACTCTGCAACTCCACAGCACCTCCTTGGATTCGCCACTGTGTATCATTGATGCAGTGCACCTCGAAGAAAAAATTTTAAAATTTATTGTACTTATTTAATATTTTATGTTGTTTTAGATGCTTTTTTGTGCTGTAATATCTTTTTTAATGATTGTAAAAAAATATTGATGTACCATCAGATAGAACAAACAATTGAACATTAAATTGGAAAATAATAAGTGTTAAAAATTCAAACAAAATTTTTTACATTAGAATATTAAACAAACAATGCTTTTTAACGTAGTAAATGTGAAAAGTGCCTGGTAGTTTAGAAAAGTGCATAAAGATGTTGCTATTGTGAGCATTTTTTTTGTAATTTCCCAGCATTTTTGCTTTTAACATTTACGATGTTTACCACATTTAGTCCTTAATTATTGCTCCAATGAAATTTGTTTTGAATGTATTTTAATTTACTGTATTTTGAGAATTTTTTTAAATGTAGTCAGTCTGAAAAACTTCTAAGAATTGAAATTCCTGAATCTGACATTCTAATTCGTTATGTTTTTAAAATTTTTTGAGATAATTGTCTAATTGTCCATAATTTGAAAGAAAAAAATAAAATTCCTTTTTATTATTGATTTTTAATTAATTGTTTTCCATATGCAGGGTTCATACGCTCCTTGAAAATGATTTTCAATTTCAAGCACTATGGAAATTCCTTGAATTTGAGTTTTACTCCTTATAAACTACTTGATTTTCAATTTTTAACATTCCTTTTAATAAATGTGCACTATGTTTCACCTATAAAAAGGATTCTAAATTTCCGTCGTATCAATTACCCAGTATTTTGCATTTCTCTTTCCACGTGGTGAGTTGGAACTTGTCATTGGCTCTATTACATGGTTTGTACGCTTTTAAAAAAAACCTTGAAAAACAAAAAGAAAAGTGTTTCCTAGAATTTTAGGATTTGTTCATAAAATTAAGGAAAGTCGAAAAAATTCCTATCGAAAACCATCTTCTCCCCCGTTCAATAATGGGATAGTCTTTCAGCAGCCGGTCATGCGACCTTTTTCTCCTTTCTTAGCGTAGTGTGCTTATCTCTGCTTAGGTACCTGTTATAGCGTGGTGGGTGAAAGTGATAATAATTTGATTCTGTTTTCGCTGTTTCACAATCCACCTTTTTTTTGTTTTCATTCATGATTTAAAATTATATGTAGATAATGGCAGGTAAATGCATCTTTAATAATGCATGGCTGGAAAAGCCTGAATACAAAATATGGTTGCAAAGAAGCGTGTCGGATGTCCATTCTGCACGATGTGTTATAAAAATTTCAGTGTTGCCTCAATGGGCGAAAGTGCTGTGAAAAGCCATACGAAGAGCCGAAAGCACATCGATTTACAGTCAACAAGAAGAACCTCAATGAACATGGTTGGAAGTTATTTTAATAATAAAAACATACAGCACTCGCCGTCGTTATCTGCCGCATTTTCAACTTCAAATATTGGCAATATTGAATCTCATGTGGTTGAAATCGATGTCTTAGATGCTGAAATTTTGTGGGCTTTAACGACTGTAAAATATCACGGCTCTTATCAAGCGACTGAGAACATTGAAAAAATGTTTTATTGCATGTTCCCCAATAATGCCATCGCATCAAAATTTTCGTGCAGGGGGGAAAAAACTGCATATTATGCAGCATATTTTTGTTCAGTTTGCTGAAAATGCCACCCAACGGAAAACATAACAATGTTTTAAGTTATCTAATATAATTTTTTTGTACTTTAAAAAGGGGACCCTTTTTCATGCGTAAATATTGACTCCTTGAAAATTTTGAAATCTTCTTGATTTTTAATTTAAAAAATCTGTAAGAAGTCTGAGATGTGATTGCAGGTCTACAAATCCATAATAAAAAATGGGGTGGTGGGGAATTTCTTTTTTTTAAACTTTAGCGTGTCTTGTGTCTTTCCAATCTTGATGTGGTAAGTTATCAAATGAGAATTAATTAGTCATTATAACTGTATTTTAACGCAAGTTCCTGTACTGTGCCCATTTGGCATGCTTTTGGGCTGCTGTTGAGCAGATGGAAAAAGTGTCAAAAAGCAAATGGAAAATGTATCAAAAAATCATTTGTTTCATATTTGTTGCTAAAAATCTTTTTGTATGATTATTAAATAACAGAAAGATGTTTTGTCTCATTCAAATATGATTCATTAGAGTGTTTTATTTTTGTATATAATCTACCAATATTTTCAACCTAATCATTTATTTTTTGAAATTCCATTGAAATTGTTCATTTTACTAATCTTGCAATAAATTACATTTGTTTGTTATCTATTTAATTTATGTATTTATCATTATTTTATAGGTACCTTGCTTATTTATTTCTCCACGAGCTGGAATACCTGTGGGTTATATTTTGCCCCAATGAGAAAAGAAAGGATTTTGATCATCACAGTGGAAAATACGTCGAGCTGCCTTACTTACCTTACTTATTTATGGTAGAAGCAATGTTGCAGTGCTTGCCACAGCTTTTGATTCAGCTTTATATTCTTATCAAAGGAGAAGGAATTCTTTCTCAAGATATTAGTAAGTTTTAATTTTTTATTGTTGAATGTCTATTGAATAGTTTGTGAATTTGATTGAAAATTATTTTAATTTTTGTTGTAACCTGCACAAAATCCACTGGATGTTCTGTATTTGTATTTACACGTTGATGCTTATTACTTTTTATCTTTTGATTCTGTTGTAATTATAAGAACAGAACCTCAATCTGTGGTTTAAAATATTTAAGGTTCATTTTTTTATTTATTGTTATCTTTCTTATTGCATAATACAATGAATAACATAATACCTATCTATACAATAGTGTAGAGACCTAGAAAATGTATTGTTATAAACAGGTTATCGTAATAGATAGTTTGAGGATTTGCACATCCAATATTTATGTGCATGTGCATTCATTATTATACTAACATATTTTATTGCACTTTTTGATTCATTTTACAAATAACTGCTGATATAAAATTTTATATTTAAACTTTGTTTAAGAACTTCAAAAGGAAATTTTAGTTGAAAACTTTGTCAGCATCATCATTTGCAGCACCTTTCAATCATTTTCGTTTGTTATCCACTTTACTTTTTTCCTCAGCGTTTTCAATATCTTTTCTTTTTCCAAAAAAATAGCTATCACTGACTGAAAAATCCAATATTTCTTAGCAGCATCAACTTGCTTTAGTTCTTGATCAATTTCCGAAATTATTTGTAGCTTTGCTTCAAATGCCAATGTTTTACCCCACGCCATCCTTGATTCAGGGTGTTAATGCATCAAAAGCGAATTTCAAGGAACAAGTGGTCAGGCCGAAGTGCTAAATGCAAACGAACTAGTTAATGCCCACCAGAAATTGGAGGAAACAAACATCTGTGTACATTCCATTCACTAGCACCCCCCTCCCTGGATCTCCCTGCTTCAACATCCTCCAGTTTCTAGCCCCTTCCAATTGATTCCCCTGTTATCCAACATTCTTCACCATAAGGTGTCGTTTTCTGAAGAAAAAAGTTCCAGCTTGTACTCTGCTAGCTTTCTAAAGAGGTAAAATTATTGTTATAGACAGGCGATTCTAGAAAGTGATTGTTGTAGGCAGGTTGAAAATACATTAAGGAATTTCACAGGAACCAAATCAAATATTATATTTAGGTTTATCATTATAGACAGTATTGTTATACAGAGGTTTCACTGTATTACTTATTTTCATGATAATAAAAATTTGGTACTTTTTCGTTAGCCGGGCGCAAGCAAAAAATCGCCAAATAATGTAGAATTCCGCCAAATTTCTTACAACCCGAAAATTACAATTGGCGACATTTGCGCCCTGTCATTCGCTTCGCTTGGCGACTTGGTGGTGGCATGTCGTGAGTGTAAATTGCAGGGTAACGCAGATACCAGGCAGTTTAAAATACAAAATAGCTTTAATTCAGTTTACTTAAGAAAAGAAACATGCTGCTGTCTTGCAGCTTACACACTCACTGACAGCCATCCATTTGACTGCTTGTTTTAAAAACACAAATGAACAATATATATAGATTGTAACAACCAATTAACTTCGACTAGTGCCGTAACTTCGGCTACGTCATGATTATTAACCAATGAGATGCGTTTCATTCAGTGACTGAACAATTTCATTTGAATTTCCAACATTCGGCCCCATCAGTCACTGAATCCTTTTGAAATATAGCCTTTATTACTGAAAGAAATTTCTCTTTTACAATAGGTTTTGTTAAGAATTCGGCCAAATTTTTCTTAGAATTTAAATAATTTAGTTCAAATTCTTTATCATATAATAATTTTCGAACAAATTTATATTTAATGTCAATATGTTTAGTTTTACTATTCTCAATATTATTTTTCGAAAAATGAATAGCTGCTTGGCTGTCACAATACAATTCCGGCATTTTGAAATCAATTAAATTAAGTTCTTTTAAAATTTTAGAATACCAAATAATACATTTTTGCTTCTGAGATTTCCAAGTTATTGGTACATTTCCAAATAACATAATATATCCACTGGTAGAATGTCTATCATTTAACTTGCATCCCCAGCTAGAATCTGAATACATAGTTAACCTAGTATTATGAGTATCCGAAAGATTTATTTTATAATACATTGTATTAAACACATAATTTAAAATATCAACAACAATAGTCCAATGATGATACGTATATCCATTACAAAATTGTGACATTGTGTTTACAGCAAATGCAATATCTGGCCTGGACCTATTCGCAATAAACAATAGGCATCCAATTAATGTTTTATATGGAATCTGTCTCATAAGTTCCGTTTCTATTATCTCATTTTCTTTTACTCTATCTGGTAAAATACAACCTACTTTCAAAGGTAACATAATTCGCCTTCTTGGTAAATTTTTGAATCTAGTCTTAAGTTTATTTATATATGTATTCTGATGCAAATACACAGAATCCCCGATTTGCTCAAAATTTACACCAAGTAGGTATCTAACTGGTCCCAACTCTGTTATTTCCAATTTAATTTTTATATTAAGAATTGAATTTTCAAGATCACTTTGCAATTTGCGACAATGTCATCTACGTATACCAATAAAATACAATTACTTTTAGTATATAGACCATTACACAACTCATTTTGATGAAATCCAAGCCCACATAAAATTTCATTTAATTCAATATCCCATTGTCTACCACTCTGGTGAAGACCATATATACTCTTATGCAACCTGCAAACATAATGCTTGCATCCTTTTACAGCAAATCCTTCGGGTTGCTGCATGTAAATGGGAATATCCAGGTTTCCATACAAATATGCTGCTTTTACCTCTATCTGAGCATGATTCCACCCTAAAATACATACTAACAAAATGAATAAAAATTTAATTATATCAAAATTCACAAGGGGTGCAAATACATCAGTAAAATCAACACCCGGTCTTTGTTTAAACCCTTGTGCTACCAATCTCGATTTATATTTCTTTACATTATTTTTCTCATCATGTTTAATACTGTATACCCATCTACAACCTAAAACTTTCATATTCGATTTTGGTTCAACAAGATCCCAAACCTTTCTATTCTGCATTAATTTAATTTCCTCAGACATAGCTTCGTCCCATTTCTCTTTGTTTGGAGAAATTTGAGTTTCTTTAAATGTTTTGGGGATTTCAGTCATATATATCTCGTGTTGAAAAATATCATTTACAAAGCTTGCTTCATCTACGGAATCTGAACTAGTTTCATTATCACATTCCAATTTTTCTGCAAAACGCGTATTTGTTGTTGTTGGTTTAAAGTTAAACTGATTAGGGTCAAACTCTAATTTGTTTCTCTCACAATAAATTTTAACATCATTTATGTATCTAAGTCGTTCTTTACTAGGAGGATAATACTAAACATCTATCCTTTTACTTTTTTCCCTAGGTTTTTCTAATCTTATCCAAGTTGAAATATCTAACGATGAGGGTTTTTTCGGTGAACTAGATTTTTCATCCTGTGCCCTGCAATCACTATCGTTATTTAAATTTTGATCCAATTGATATATAGCATAGTCATAATGTTTAACTTTATCAAACAAAGTTTTCACACCATTCTTCGTTTCATCAATTTTAACGTGAATACTTTCTATGGCTTTCCTTTCTTTAGGTAACCATACCCTGTATCCTCTTCTATTCACAGCGTAACCTTCCAATTTTAGCTTTGGGTTGCAATTTATTTCTGTTAACTATTGGTACATACACATATGCTAGTGAACCAAATGTACGACGATGTCTAATGGAGGGTTTATGTCCCGACCATATTTCCATCGGCGTTTTGCCCTCTGTTAATTTATGACTACACCGATTTTTAGTATGAACATAGGCATGAAGTGCTTCCGCCCAAAACCTTGATTGTAAGCCACTATCTTGCAGCATAGTTCTGACCACTTCCATACTTGACTTATTGAATCTTTCAGCTATACCATTTAATTCCGGTGTATAGAAAGATGTTCTCTCAATTCTAATACCTAAATCTCTTAAAAATGTCTCAAAATCTTTGTGACAAAACTCCATTCCATTGTTGGTCCTGACACTTTTAAGTTTCCTTCCTAATTTGCGTTGTACCCTAGATAAGTACTCTTTAAAAATTGAAAATACTTCACTTTTACTTTTAAGAGTAAATACATCTATATTTCTAGAAAAATCATCAATTATGGACAAGAAATATTTACTTCCCCCCAAAGAATTAACAGGTGCAGGTCCCCATAAATCCATGTCCAAAACAGACTTAGTTACTCGTTTGTACACATAATTCTTTTTCAGAGACGTTCTTGTTGCTTTACCTACATTACAAGCTATACAAGATTCATTATCTATTTTAATATTTACTTTCTCCAACCCTTTAACCGATTTATTTTTGCACATATCCTTAATAATAGGAATATTGACATGGCATAATCTCTTATGGGTTAAATTTAAATCTTCACTAGTATACATTATACTGTCTAATAAAGGATAACCAGATACTATATAAAGCATATCTTGCCGAAAAGCTGAAAGGAAATATTCATTATTAGAATGACATATACGCATAACATTATTTGACCAAATTATTTTAAGTCCTGCTATGTCCATTCTTGCTCCACTAATTAGATTCCTCCTCATGTTTGGAGTATAAAATACATCTTTTAAAGTGATTTTAACATTACCTTTAATGTCTTTAACGATGAAATCGACATCACCTATTCCTTTAACCTCACAAGTCGGCTTCTTATCGGCAAGGAGGGCTTTTGTCGTTGTTAGTTCCTTAAAGTTCTTGAACCAGTCACGTTCATAACAAAAATGGGAAGTAGCTGCGGTATCTATCAGGAACTGATCCCAGTCCGTCGATACTCCAAAAGCTTGATTAGTTCCACAGAACGAAGTTTCTGATGCAAAAGCTTGCTTGTTTTCTTTATTCCGCTTCTTATAACATTTAGATGCGTCTTGTCCTTTGCGGGAACAAAAGTCACAAAACGGCCCCATTCCTTTAGGGTAACGGATTTTCCTGTATTGACCAGGGTTTCCTGAAGGGTCCAACACTGCTCCACTGCGTTCAAAAGATTTCTTGCGAGTTTCCTGCAGACGAAATGATCCAACGGTGTATGCATTCTCTGTATAATCTAGGTTCAAATCCTTCTGCTTCAGTTGAATTCGTCCAGCTTCGTTTACAAGTTGTTTTTCAATTTCCCGATGGTTGAATTCTTTATCCTTCAATCTGTAGAGGGTTTGAATTAAATGATCATACTCAGCTGGCAATCTTCTAATAAGTTGTAATGCGATTAAAAGTTCAGGAATTTCAAAACCCGCTTCCTTAACTTCAGTTTTCTTCTCATCGACTCGCTTGCAAAAAATTCCAATGGTTTCTTCTTCTGGATTAAACTTGAGCTGAAAAATTCACGATAAGAACTGCCAATCGGGCTTTGGAAGTTGGTTCGAAATTTGTTTTTAAAATGTTCCATGCTTCTTTACCATCTGTTGTGTGTCGGATTAACGGAAGAAATTTTCTTTCGATGCCTTGGTGAATTGTAGTGTAACATCTCTGCTTTCTCCAGTCATACTCGAATTTTTCTTTCTCAGTAGCTTCTTCAGGACATGGCTTATCTTCCTCAATTATGAAGCTCCAACAACCACGATCCATCAGCACGACCTTCATGTCTTCCTTCCATGAGGTATAATTAGAACCATCCAACTTCGGGAATGCAAATGGCGAAGACTCCGCCGGCATATTCATCTTCCGATCTGCTTTATAGACTTCACAACAAACAGGCACAATGATTTCGGTTTAATTTAAACAGCACTGCTTAAACTTCATCTGGCGAAAAGGAGTACGGGATCGCACGGTCCATAACCACTGTTGGCATGTCGTGAGTGCAAATTGCAGAGTAACGCAGATACCAGGCAGTTTAAAATACAAAATAGCTTTAATCCAGTTTACTTAAAAAAAGAAACATGCTGCTGTCTTGCAGCTTACACACTCACTGACAGCCATCCATTTGACTGCTTGTTTTAAAAACACAAATGAACAATATATATAGATTGTAACAACCAATCAACTTCGACTAGTGCCGTAACTTCGGCTACGTCATGATTATTAACCAATGAGATGCATTTCATTCAGTGACTGAACAATTTCATTTGAATTTCCAACACTTGGTTCTTGGCGACTTGGCTCGCGTTTGGTTCACAATTGGTGACATTTGCGCCCGGCTAACAGAAAAGTACCAAAATTTTTATTCAAAAGATATATCACATCTTTTGAAGGTAATAAAATATTTTCATTTATAACTTTGTAGGAATTTCTGCAAAAATATTTCATATAAATATCTGTAGGTCCATGTATTGAAATTAATGTTTTGCATACGAATGTGTTACTTTTTTAATCACTAAAAAGAAGATGCTGTCAATTTTCGTTAATTTGTTTAGGGCCACCATATCACACAGTATCAGAAACATTGGTTTTAAGCATTTATGGTAATGTAACATTGATGTTAACCAGTGACATCTTATTTTTTTTAACACATTGTTGACTGGGGTTTTTTTGTAGAATCTGATCGTGTGGCTGGCAATTTTTCCTAAAAGTGAATAGGAAGGAATTCGCATATGATGGAATGTAGGCAACTTGAACTTGCTGCATCTTTCCATAAACTGAGAGTTTTTCAATAATATATTTACAGTTAGAATTATGAAAAGTGCATGAGTATACCATTTCATAAACAATTGAAATTATAACAAAAGCAAACGATAACCACAATTAAAATGTATAATACTCAGTCGATTAGGTTCGGTTATTGAAATACATTCCCGGTCAATAATGTGTTAATAGATGGCAATGGAACTGATTTAAAATAAATAATATTGTCTCATATTTCTGCTTTTTTTTATTTATATGCAGAAAAAAAATTCATTGAACAATTTAAAATGTTTGAGTATCAATTTTTAACTTTTAATCTAATTTTCAAATACTAGCACTAATATTCATGCTTAAGCTTACTTTAAAACCCATTCAGTTATAACTTCAAGAGAGTACTTGTCCTTAATATGTATATTGTTATCATAATCAATAGGTAATTGATGTTGCTGCTGTAACTGGCAGTCAGAACTAATGCTCAAATATATGTTATTAACTTGTGGATGTACCAATATTGGAATAGTAACTGAAATAAATATCTGAAATATTTACATTTCTTTCAAGCGACAAAATCTTTACAGAATATTTATCTCTACTGCAGGATAGTCCATAGATAATGGATGTTTATTTAATGCAGCACTACTCTATTAATTTTTTACAAAAATAATATTCATTAGCAAAGAAAGAGTTATTTTAACATGCTATGTTATGTTCTAAAGTGCAAAAAATCTAGGGTATCTGTTATGGTGCTTGCTGTTACAAGAATAAAATGATTAAAGCTATTTATACATTTATTTTACATTATCTAAACTGCTAATTTTAGATCTCAATAGCATTGCAAAAATTTATATTGCACTGATATAAATTTCAATCATAGAATGACTACAGTGTTTCCAGATACAAAATGTGCATTTTGAACTTATATGATGAATTAAAGCTTATGGCAATAGCGCTTTTTTAAGGTACAAAATTTTGATTCTTAGCCGGGAAATAAACTTGCTGACCAGCATAAATAAGTACAGGTGATTTTTAAGGCAAAGGTATCGGCCCCCTTGCTGAAGGAGTGATAGATGATGTGTCGACTTAAGCACATATCACACGGACAGCTACCGTGCTCTATTCTCGTGAGCAGGAGCACAATGCCACTCAGCAAAAAAGTTTGCAGCGCATGACGTATTGAGACAACCGGTCAGACAGGATTTTGGTCATCGTTGCGCCATTTTGGCGAACTACTTCACCGTCAAAATCACACCTGGTTGGTTTGAATTTCTGCTGTTCACGATTTTGCATTTTCAATCCAGTTGAATACAGCCCACGATTTCCATCATCTTGTCTGACCAGTCACGTGCTGCAAACTTTTTTGTCGTGTGACATTGTGCTCATGCTCACGATAAAAGAGCATGATAGCTCTCTGTGTGATATGTACTTTAAGGAGAGTCCAGTCTGCTTCCAGACAAATAGGGACTGCCCAGCAAAGGATGAGCTAGTTCAAGTCTGTCGAGGACCACAATAACTGCTTTGGTATCCTTGAGGGTGACGAAAGTCTCGACTATTCGCAATAAAAGTTTATGAGGTCCTGAGTAAAGTTTTGGCTGGGAAGGATGAACAGTGTCCACACATAGAAAGACATGGAAACAAACTCCCAAATTATTGAAAATGAAAGTGGACTTTGAAGCATGACCATTCAAATTATGGCTACTTTTATGAACACCCATTTGGAACTTTATAGATTTCTTCAGTTCAGTTTCAAATAGAGGTCTTCAATTCTTTCAGTGTGCAAGGGTTACCTCTATACATGTGTGATTTCAAGTACCTCTAAAGATTTTTTTAAATCAGTAATGGAACTATTTGATGACAGAGGAGACTGCAGAATCTTGCCAAAATCGAGAAATTACCTGATTATAAAATAGAGTTGGATCAACATTCATGGAAGCTCTGCTGTATGAGCAATGCCTCAATCTTATTAAAAGCATAAATATCTTCTACTGATTTTTTTTCCCCTTTCTTTCTGAAGTTCTGGTGAAAAAAATATTTTCAGACATGTTAAAATAGAGAGCTGAATTGGAAATAATTTTGGCATCATCTTCTTTAGAAAAAAATGGTCCACAAATCCTGCCTGTGCTTAATACGACACTATTTTGTTTCTTTTGCATTGTATAGTTAGTTGATTTCTGTGCAATCTTTAGGGAACTAGTGATTGGTGTGGCAGCTGGTATTCTCATCATGATGTTTGTTGAAATGTTGCATCTTAATCACAAACTCACCTGTATGGTGAATACTATAAAGCAGAAGACATCACACTCCCCATTCCAAAAATATACAGTTCCATCGAACCACCCTCTATTTGTTTATTGCCACAGTTTTTGTTGTAAAATCACATTCATGTTATTTTCAGTTTTAATATCCATCACCGTGTCTGATTGAAGATTTGATTCTGTGACAAAAAGTTAATTGTTAGTACTGGTGTATAACTAGTCACAAAAGTCAACAACTGGCCAAAATTTCTTTTAAATTTATGATTTTCCATCTGAAGTTATTAAAACATGCTCAGTTGTAAAAAACAATTCTCTGGCAATTTTGGAAAAATTTTGTTTTCTAGACAAAATAATAGCAATAATAACTTTTCTTAAAATTCTTGCAGTAAAAACAGCATGTGCATTTGTTTAAGTTGTGAAACTTTTTTTTGCGTCATGTATACTCATTATGAAACTTGCTTGAATCTTTGTAAAATATTATTGTAATAATAGAACTAGTAGTTATAAGAATACCTTATAAAATTTCAATATAAAATTTCAATAATAATTCATAAACTCGCCTAACATTTATCCCCCCCCCTTTAAGTGCAAAAGAGTTGAAAAATAAATTCACTAAAATTTGCACAATGCTAGATGCTTTATATTGATGATATTAAATCTGTATAAAAGGAATATAATATGCATTAATATGTGTCCTTCAATTGCTAACAAGTATTTTTATTGTTTTAGATCAAATGCTGATGATTTCAGTTGCCGTCAGCCTTTTGAACCTGACTCGCCTTCTCACCACATGCAAGCATGTCCAGAAGAACTTTACCACTCCCTGGTCAGGTCTTTTCTTCCTGTACATCTGGTACCTCTTCACCAATATTTCCCGCGTCATATCATTGTCTCTCTTCATGACCAAATTCTTGCTTGGATTCTTC
>BGPR01029786.1:0-19056 GCA_013235015.1 Araneus ventricosus | reverse complement strand
TTTCTTCCATTCCGCCCATAATAAATAATTATGTTTTATTTTCTTTTAATGTTTCAGAAATACATGAATTCCTGGAGACACTTCAAATTGCCCTGACAGTGAGCGAGCGCCAAAGAATTTTGATGATTTACCGCCGTTCTATTACACATTCGCGTTATAGATTTTGTAGAATCCCTCTGTGTTCCACAGAGTCGTCAAAGCTTGAAACACTGGATCTGACTACAGGAGGCTTACTGTCAAGGAACAATCAAGAGCGCATTATCCTCACGACATATATTAGATTATTCCAGAACATACAAATGCCATTTATGAACGTAATATCATCTTATAAAAAAATTAAATCCAAAAATTGAATTAGAAATAAGTTTTAATTTCAATCTTTCAAAAATTAAATGTGAAGCTATTTCAAACAAATGTCGAAGCATTTTTGACGATTTACACGCCGTCGCTACGGCTCATTGCGTATTCAATTGCTGGACCTTAGTCCTCGGCGTTCCACACTGTCGTCAAAACATGAAAACACTGTATCTGAGCACAAAAGAGTGCATTACTTGTCATAATGATAGCGCATTATTTAATGACACTGAAATTATTCAGATCCTTCCAGAACCTACTAATGCCATTTATGAATCGTATGTCATCAATTTTGATACAAAATTAACAAAATTGATTATTTACAAAGATCTTTATACCACACTAAATTATACTTATGGACAGGTCCTCCTCCTGATCTCCCAGTCTGAAAGGCGTGCTAGATCAGAGGGATTGAGAGGCATTATCAGGAGCAATACGTAACTGAACGGAAGTACAGGAAAAATAACGAGTGATCGCAACTATATGTTTACTATTAGGGGAACCGCAAAGTAATGTCGTATCTTTCTTCAAATTCAAATGATTCTATTCAAAATATTTTACGATATGTTATTCTTTTTAATCAATGATGTAGTCACCCTCATTATGAATGACCTTTTGCCGCCTAGATGGCAAATTTTCACTTAGATCTGTCGAGAAGATGGTTCTTTTTTTAATCAAAAAAATTGGAAACCCCGTTTTTGACTTCGTTCATGTTTTGATATTTTTTTCACTCAAGAAATGTTGTAGCGACTTTTAAAAATAGTAATTAAAGGCCGTGATGCCAGAAGATGAGATGGGTGAGGCAACACCTCTGATCGAAACGCTTTGGTTTTATCTAATCTTTCGAGCAGCGTGAGAAGTGGCTTAGCGACCTTGTGGGAGAGGTGGTATAGATGCCCCGGGCTCCAGTTTTAGAGGCCACCATGGAATCAAAATGTTTATGTGTTCGCTACGCCCCTGGCCTTGGCAACAAAATGTTAATATGTTTATGTCACTAAAGGGGGCGAAGAAATCATATTATGACCCGGGTGCCACTTAACTTCGCTACGTCACTGAACATGTGGTCTTTCATTGGCATAACAGAAATTACACTCAGTAATATTTTGACTCTTTTGTACCCCTTAGACTGGCGCCTGGGACATCCAACCCCCCCCCCCTTCCTGCTACGCCAATGCTATCATTACACGTCACATGCAAATGAATGAAGTTTACAATTTTTGACTGCTTTTTATTTTTAACTGTAACTGCGTTATTCTGCAATACACTATATATGTAAATGGTTTTCTAAAGTAAGTGGTGATAAGTACCAGATGTCAAAAGGCGATGTTAACGTCTTTTGACGAAGAAGGTCGTTATTTGATGCACGTTTATTTTCTATGTTGTAAATAAAATTCTGTTTTTATCTTAGAATTACTTGTATCTTCTACTACTTCCTCTCATAAATAGTTGTTTCTTACAAAGATATCATAGCGAGTTTGAAGTGCATTAAAATATTTCAGTAAATTAATCAAAATTCAAAAAGCTTTAGGTTCACATAAAGTTTCTAAAAACGGCCGTGTCTCAAGACCTCTCTGCTTGTATTATAATTTTAACGTTACAAAGTTTCATCGCAGTTAACCTTCCAGCGGACATGTGTATGCAGGAGCTACTTGTATTGTGCATCGTATTAGGGTTCCCACTCTTATTGACGAAAAAATGCAAGGACTTTCAAGGACATTTTCTTAAAAATTCAAGGATCATAATATTACATATTTTAGAACACAAAAATGCAAAGGACAAATTTAAATCAAATATTTGCAACTTTAACGTTCAAATGCATCATCACTTTCTTACTTCTGAGTTTTGGATGCTTAAGTGAGGAGATCAAAGGCACATGTTTTGCACACCTTGCAGTTAGTAAACCAAACTCTACAGTGCAAAGTGAGTTTCGAGATCACAATTCAAGCACCCTTACTATTAGGTATAGTGTACTACTACAAGGGGCTAATTTTACACAAACTACTACAAAGCATTACTTAGTAGATCACTTCACAAACACATTAGCTGAAACAAAATTCATTAAAAAATTGTCATCCCCATAAGAAACTCTATTCTTACTTTTGACCATTGCTTGGGACTGAAGGGGGAAAAAGAGAGAGAGGTACAAACCAACAAACCTTCACCTACATTTAAATAAATAAACTTCAGAATACTTTAAATTTACATTTTCAGTTGCTCTGTTAAAGCCTCAACTTTTTCATTGATCATTTTGACTTCATTAGCCTTTTCTTTGGCTGTTTTCTTAAAAATATTGGATTCTGCGATCGAATGAAAATCTCTCCTTTTCTCAGCCTTTTCAGCTAGTTTGTTTGCAGATTTCTGCAGTGCGGAAACCAATGCAATGCAGTTCAGTGTGATGTATGACTCACAATTATGATGACCCTTTAAAATTTTTGCCATATATTTATTTATCTACTAACTGAATAGCCAGTTTGTGTGAATGGAGCACAAAAATTTACCCGACTATTTGCCATATTGAAGAGTAAAAAAAACTGTATAATCTTGCAGCCCTTGCTCTTTTTATGTTCAATTTTAGTAATCAAACCACTTATATTAATCCTCTACGAACATTGAAAAAGAAAAAATGTTTATTAATAAGAACTAATATAAGTAAAAATTGATTACTATGGGCGACCGTAGGATTTTTTACAAACAGGAATAAAAACTTTTTGAAAACAACTGACACTCAAGAAATCTGTAGTCTAATAAAGTAATTTTTAAACTTATCAGATATCTTAATTAAATTAATACTCATTACTTAATACATTCTTCACACTTCCGTAATTTTTCTGTTTGGAGAACATGTTGCAGAATTTTCAAAGAGAAAGGCCTCCCTTTTCCTGTGTGATTCATACTATTAGTCCTCATAGAAACAACTCAAAATGACAGAAAAGGACCGAAAGTTTGTTGAAAATGAAAATGTGCAAGAGTCTCTCAATAAAGGTTTGCATGTTGATCTTCGGCAATATGGAACCGACCCTGCCATTTTAGAATCCATTTCTTCAAAGAGGCCTCTATGAAATCAACGAAGACAGAAAAATCATTGCCATTGGTTCTTAAAAAAAGATACAAACTTTCTGCTTTGTAACAAGAGTTTTGTCTTCCATGCGTTGCTGATTAAAAATATAAACTTCAAAAACTCTTAAGCAAAACAAATTCTTCATAAAAATATCCACTGAAAAAAACATTAAAAGACAAAAAAATATGAAAAACGCAAGATAATGATTTTTTCCAATGTCCATATATTAAAACAAGGAAGCATAATATTTCTTCATTATAGAAAAAAAAATTAAACTTTTGATTCCAACCAACTTTTTTCAATACGGCTCAAAGAGAAACAAAACACCAAAAGAGAAAAAAAAGAAAGAAAAAATACAAGAAATAATAAATTAAAATACCGGAAGCATAACTTTTCTTCTCACCTATGTGAAAATGATAATGGGGAAAAAATTTGCAAAAATGGGTAAAAAACGCCAGAATTTACTTCTTAAAATTAAATAACAATCTAATTCAATTTTTTTTAAAAAAATGTACGGCGTGAACTCCCTCTTTCACTAATCCATTACTTTACCAAATTTAATTGTAATTCAAACTGTTTGGGAGTGCATAAAAAACAAAAGCTAAACATGTATGCAAACATACGAATAAAACACCTCTCTTTTCTATAATAGATAATTCCCATCCAATACTTTGAAGATCCCATAATTTATCAAAATTATCCGTATTCATAGCAGAAAAAAAAAAGAATACACAAAATTAAGAAGAAAAAATGCTGACATAAAATATTAATAATAACGTCAGGTATTGCAATAAATCACCAAAAAGATCTCCTTGAAATGGAAAAATTAATTCTGGTTATAACTCCTATTTGATTTTAAATCATCAAAGAAGCAAACAGTATCCAGTGTGAGGAAAATGTACGATCTCACAAATTGTCTGAATCTCTTTCGCACGATGCCGAATTCCTGTGCGTCTTCCACATTTGACTACAATTAATATCTATCAACTGAGTATTGCAGTGCAAAGGATTCGAAAACCTTCCGCGCTTTCGCGCATGCGCCGGGCGGAGTTATTTTCATCAAAATACAGAGAAATTGAAGAAATTAAGTGTGATGATGTTTACATTTCACTGTGAGCGTGATCTAACAAAGAACTCCGAAAATGCGCTCATATGACTCATTGCCTGATACCCCATTCCGATGTAAAATCGTCCAAAAGTGGTAGTCTCGGAATCCGTTGCTGAGCTATAGAAATACTCTCTTGTTTGAGCTCTCAACCTCTCTGATAATCAACTCTTAAAACTTCACTAAAATTTTTAACAATAAATAAAGGGAACTAATAAAGGGAACGCGATCCTGTTCATAGACGAAATTTGGGTTCCATCCCGCTGCCTCGCGCGTGCGCAGATGGCCTCCGTTTCTGATTGTCAGTACTAGAAATGGGGCTAGATTTTGCCCGACGGGGGGGGGGATATGGCCGACCGGGGGCCCTCCCGGCTATATGGGGGCCGAGTGTAATGAAATTGGTCTCAAATTTTCACCAGATGATTATTTATCAATTACAGGTGAATACCCTGTACAAATATTTTCCCCTACGGGATACAAAATCATCGATGTTTTATTCTACTTACGATGAAAACCAGCGATATTATCTTGTCTGCTAAGAACTGTCAAAATAAAAAAATTCCAGTGTTAGAATAAATTTCCCTACTTTTTCCGGATCTCAAGGAATCCTCGGGTCATAGCGAAACCCTACCCTTTTTTGCCAGCCCTCCCATACTAGACAGAGAGGAAATATTGGTGGTTGACAGCGTAACCATAGCAACACACTTTTTCGCCACCCCTCCCTCTTCCTCTAAACCAGAGAAAAGAATAGTGACAGACAGTGTTCCAATAGCAACACCCTTTTCCCGTGGTGGAATTCTCAAGGCAGAGTATATTTCGAATTTTTCACGGACTTTTCAAGAACCCAACAAAAAAAATCAAGTAGCTTTCCGAATTTTTTAAGGAACCAACGAAAAATCAAGTACTGTTCCGGGTCTCCGAGTACGGCAAATAAAATTCAAGGAGTTTTCAAGGATTTTCAAGGACCGTGGGAATCCTGTACATACTTATATCGTTCTTTTATAAATTAAAGTGCAATTTTTATTTATATAATCTTTGTTTTGTATAAAACTAATAAATTCAGATTACATAAATAAAAGTTGCATTTATTTTTGTAACACGATATAAATACGTAATACGATGAACGATATAAGTAACTCCTGCATACGCGCGCCTGCCGTAAAGTCAAGTATGGATTTATCCACAGACTATAGGCTTTGGGCTATATATGACTAAAAAAGGATAAATTGTCTTATTATAAAATGAAGATCGATAAGTGACATAAAAACCTAGATTTATATCCTTTAAATGATGTCAGTTATAATTAGTAAAATTTAACAAAGATATTAACTATAAACTAATTATTCAAAAATTAATTAAAACTTAATTAAAAACTTTTAGTATTATATAGAATGGCGCATATGAGCTATTTCTAATATAATACAGAAACAAATAAAAGAAATATAAATTACGTTATATAGATGATCTTTTAGTATTTAATTATGATAATTTTAAATCCATTTACAACTGCTATCCAGAAGAACTTAAATTAAACAAAGCTAATAATGAATTAAACGAATGCAACTTTTTAGATATGGAAATTGAAATATTTAATTCAGGAGTCTCTATTGGTATATTTGATAAAAGAAATGAATTTAAATTTAAGGCTATTACACTTTGTAATTTTCATACAAATCTTCATTTTAAAATTTTAAAGAATTCTATATTTTCTCAAATTAATAGAATAAATAGCATTTGTAATAACCATTCAATTTTGTTAAAGCTTTAGATAATTTAAAGAATATTTTTATAGACAACAGATTCCCAGATTCTTTCATTAATGTTAGTAGTTTTTTTCAAATGAGTATTAAAAGTTTTTAATTTTTCTTTATTAATAGCTTATTTTAATTTTATTAGTCATAACTGTCTAAATATTAGCTTCTTTCTTCTGATTAATTAGTTGGAATTTTTCTTCATAGATGGAGCTAGTTGCTAGCTTCCAATACTTTTCATTCCCTTTGTCATCTCGCGTCTGGCGTATCCTGTTTCATTATAATTTCGGCAGAGAGGGTAAATTATTTACCCTTGACAGAAAATTTTGTCAATTTTAGAACTCCTATGGCGAATGGTGTTTGAAAAAGTTAGTCATTCGTTTTCTTATTCATTCCTTACATTTTGAATAATCTATTTTACATTCTATATTCTATTTTATGTGTTCTAAATATTAATTGTTGTAATTTTTTGTTGATGTAATCACTTGACGCTGTTGCGTGAGCACGCAAAAAGGTGTATTGTTATCGTTTTTTTGTTTAAATCTTCAGTTTCTTATTTATACTTTTCACCTTTTAATTTATACATTAAATGATGAGATTTTTAGCAACAAAGAGGTACTCAACAACCATTCTTTTCAAGCTTTATGTGCAAGCCATTTGCTGTGAGAGACTAGATTTTCAGGAGTGCGTTCTCCCAAATTTTTAGTGACGGAAGAAGCGGCGCCCAAGGACACTTCTCCATCCTGATTAACATCAAAGGGGGAAAAAAGCCAACTAGACCTTTCAAGGGCTTATGCGGAAGGCTACCTACCACCAGGACCTGAGCCATAAACCATACGCAGATATGATGAAAATCGAAGGACGCTTACACCAGTGCCATAAATCAGTAACGGAAAACCCCATTTCCTAATTCACTATTCATTCCTTAAACACTTTTTTTTCCTTTTTTATTATGTTCATGTGAGAGTGAAAGGTTGAATGCATGTAGTGAATGAAAGCGAATAAACGATACATTTAATCGGACGTAACTAATAATATCTTTTTTCCCTTTTAAAAATAATTCATTTCAGGTACCAGTAACCCAATCAAGTTAAACACATCCTTTTAGCCGGGGGTATTGATGACAAGTATTATGTGCCGGAGGTTGTGAACCACTGAGTTCGTGTGCTCCTTAAAACACAATAATCGCTGGTGTTTAGTGGCGACATTTCTTGAAACTTGGGTATGTTTTTTTTTAATTTTTTTTTCTCAAACAGTGAACGATGTTACGGAAAGAAGGCTGGCACCTACGGAAGTGTTTTAGTAATTTATAATGAATTTTTAAGGTTCTTTTATATTAATTACCTCAAACGGTGAGAACTTTTCTTAGGAGATTCGAAGGGACCAAATTTTGTTCGGTAGGATTCGCAATCCGAAAAATTTTGCTTCTTCGAACATTTAGAAGCAAAATATGTTTCTGATGAGATTCAATACAAGAATTCAATACATGAATTCAATACAGTAGAACCTCGGTTATGCGAGCAGATTGGGACTAATCACCTCGGATACTCGGAAAATCGGTTAACAGAGACTAATTTTGAATCATGAGTTGTTTTCTTTCGACAGGGGAAGAGGTGGGAAAACTTTTTAAGCTGAAAGGCCTCATTAAAATTCGGCAGTCGGCAGAAGGACGAACGAGCAGAATCTTAAAAGTTATTGTTCTGTAATTATTATTGTACAACAGAAAATTGCATATTTCAATGCAAATTCTAAGTAACTGGCAAGGCCGCATCAGAAACTCCAGAAGGCCGCACGATCCCCACCCCCGGACAAGGGTTTCCAAATTGTTTATTTGAAATTGTAAAAATAAGATCTTAAGTGCGATCACGTATGGATATTTTAACAGTCTCTTTTGTTAGTTATCAAACTCCTGACGAGCACTTTTTGAAACAATAACTAGTTTTGATAAACCGTTTCGCGAATGTTACCGATTTTGGCTGTTACCTTTACACTTTTCAGGAAAGAATATTTTACCCAGCTCAACAAGGATAAACTTTCCGACATATATACAGTGAATTTTTTTTATGATAATACATGGAATTTGCTCACATCATTATTGAAATGTTTAAGAATGAAACTGTGTTTTGTCTTTCTCTAAATAACTTTTAAGTTCTCCCCGATAGCGATATTTTACAAGCCTTCACATTGACGGCCTACAACCAGGGTAGGCTGCATCATGTTTTGGTTTTCGCCTTAAATCGTAAAAATCTGCTCAATGCCAAATTTGGTATTCTTTTTGAAAGATCTGTTGACTTCCTTCAAAAATATAAAACACAATTCAATTTTCTGGTACTGTTGGTTATAGAAACCTCGGATGAAGGCCCGGATAATCGAGATTACTCATTTTAAAGGGTCAGAATCCTAAACTGCTTAACACCTGTTGCGATCCGGTGGGGAGAATTCATCTCGGCAAGGCGAGAGAGGGAGGGAGCGAAAATACATTCCTTTGTCCGGAGATATAAGAAAAGAAAATCTTCATTCCCTCCAACACCTACAGTAATTTACAAGATTTGGAGCTATGGTATTGAGAGAGACCAGAAGGCAATGCAACGATGACAGATTTCCAACAGCACTCGCTGAGGTTAAAAAGCATTGGAACCAGGGTCGAAACCGAAAACTTTTAAAGCAAAGTTGCCGTGGCATAGTGACCCGGGGCAAGGGGTCCACTGGTGAAAACATATGTGTCTGTGCCATTTTTAAAGCAAATATGATGAGGATAAAATAATACATTTTCAGGATGCCCTGTTATGCTAAGCCCCAGATGACGACTGTGGTAAAACATATTGTTATCTAGCTGCTACTTACCCTCGCTACGCCACTAGCCATGATGACAAAACATTAATGCGTCTCTGCCATTTTAAAGCAAAATATGATGATGGATAAAATATATACGTTTTCCGGTGCATTACAGTTGTAAGCCCCAGCTGACGACAGTGTAAAACATATTGTTATCCAGCTGCTACTACCCTGCTACGCCACTAGCATGATGACAAACATTAATGCGTCTCTGCCATTTTAAAGCAAAATATGATGAGGATAAAAATAATACATTTTCGGTTGCCATTTACGCTGTAAGCCCCAGATGACGACTGTGGTAAAAAACATTGTTATCAGCTGTACATACCCTCGCTACGCCATCAGCCATGATGACAAACATTAATGCGCCTGTTTTTTAAAGCAAAATATGATGTGGATAAAAATAATACATTTTCGGGTGCCATTTAGCGCTTTGAAGAGATGATAAACTGTTACCCTGCTACGCCACTAGCCATGATGACAAAACATAATGCGTCTCTGCCATTTTTTAAAGCAAAATATGATGAGGATAAAAATAATACATTTTCCGGTGCCATTTACGCTTGTAAGCCCCAGCTGACGACTGGTAAAAACATATTGTTATCCAGCGTACATACCCGCTACGCCACTGCCGTATGACAAACATTAATGCGTCTGTGCCATTTTTAAAGTCAAAATATGATGTGGATAAAATAATACATTTTACGGGTGCCATTTCGCTTGCTAAGCCCCAGATGACGACTGTGGTAAAACATATTGTTATCCAGCTGCTACTTATCTGCACGCCATCAGCCGCTGATGAAAAACATTAATGCGTCTCTGCCATTTTTAAAGCCAAAATATGATGATGGATAAAATAAAACATTTTTCCGGGGCCATTTACGCATGCTAAGCAGATGACGACTGTGGTAAAACATATTGTTATCCAGGCTGCTCTTACCACCCTTGCTCAGCCTAGCCATGATGACAAAACATTAATGCGTTTCCGCCATTTTTAAAACAAAATATGATGTGGATAAAATAATAGTTTTCCGGTGCCATTTACGCTTGGTCCCAGCTGACGACTGATGGTAAAACATATTGTTATCCAGCTGTACTACCCTCGCTACGCCACTGGCCGTGATGACCAAAACATTAATGCGTCTGTGCCATTTTTTAAACAAAATATGATGTGGATAAAAATAATACATTTTTCGGGTGCCATTTACGCTGCTAAGCCCAGATGACGACTGTGGTAAAACATATTGTTATCAGCTGCACTTACCCCCTCTACGCCACTGCATGATACAAAAAACATTAATGCGTCTCTGCCATTTTTAAAGCAAAATATGATGTGGATAAAATATTACATTTTCCGGCCATTTACGCTTGGTAAGCCCATTGACGACAGTGGTAAAACATATTGTTATCCAGCTGTACATTCCTCGCTACGCCACTGGCCGTGATGACAAACATTAATGCGTCTGTGCCATTTTTTAAAGCAAAAATATGATGGATAAAATAATACATTTTCGGGTGCCATTTACGCTTGCTAAGCCCCAGATGACGACTGTGGTAAAACATATAGTTATCTAGCTGCTACTTACCCTCGCTACGCCACTAGCCATGATAACAAACATTAATGCGTCTGCCATTTTAAAGCAAAATGATGGGGATAAAATAATACTTTTCCGGGTGCCATTTACGCTGTGTTCAGGATGACGACTGTGGTAAAAACATATGTTATCCAGCTGTCTACCCTCGCTACGCCACTGGCCGTGATGACAAACATTATGCGTCTGTGCCATTTTTTTAAAGCAAAATATGATGAGGATAAAATAATACATTTTCGAGTTGCCATTTACGCTTCTTGCGCCCGATGACGACTGTGGTAAAACATATTGTTATCAGCTGCTACTTACCCTCGCTACGCCACTGCCATGATGACAAAACATTAATGCGTCTCTGCCATTTTTTAAAGCAAAATATGATGAGGATAAAAATAATACGTTTTCCGGTTGCCATTTACGCTTGTAAGCCAGCTGACGACTGGGTAAAACATATTGTTATCCAGCCGTATTACCTCGCTATCGCCACTGGCCGATGATGACAAACATTAATGCGTCTGTAGCATTTTTTAAAGCAAAATATGATGTGGATAAAATAATACATTTCGGGTGCCATTTACGCTTGCTAAGCCCAGATGACGACTGTGGTAAAACATATTGTTATCTAGCTTATCTTACCCTCGCTACGCCACTAGCCATGATAACAAACATTAGCGTCTCTGCCATTTTTAAAGCAAAATATGATGTGGATAAAATAATACATTTTCGGTGCCATTTACGCTTAGTAAGCCCCAGCTGACGACTGTGGTAAAACATATTGTTATCCAGCTGTCTACCCTCGCTGCCACTGCCGTGATGATAAAACATTAATGCGTCTGTGCCATTTTAAACAAATATGATGTGGATAAAATAATACATTTCAGGTGCCATTACGCTTGCTAAGCCCCAGATGACGACTGTAAAAACATATTGTTATCCAGCTGCTACTACCCTTCTACGCCACTACATGATGACAAAACATTAATGCGTCTCTGCCATTTTAAAGCAAAATATGATGTGGATAAAAATAATACATTTTCCGGGTGCCATTTACGCTTGCTAAGCCCCAGATGACGACTGTGGTAAAACATATTATATCCAGCTGCTACTTACCCTCGCTACGCCACTAGCCATGATGACAAAACATTAATGCGTCTCTGTCATTTTTAAAGAAAAATATGATGTGGATAAAAATAAACTTTTCCGGGGCCATTTACGCGCTAAGCCCGATGACGACTGTGGTAAAAAACATATTGTTATCCAGCTGCTACTACCCTGCTACGCCACTAGCCGTGATGACAAAACATTAATGCGTCTCTGCCATTTTTAAACAAAATATGATGAGATAAAATAAAACTTTTCCGGGGCCATTTACGCATGCTAAGCCCCAGATGACGACTGTGGTAAAACATATTGTTATCTAGCTGTACTTACCCTCATCACTAGCCATGATGACAAAACATTAATGCGTCTCTCCATTTTTTTAAAGCAAAATATGATGAGGGATAAAATAAACTTTTCAGCCATTTACGCTTAAGCCCGAGCTGACGACTGTGGTAAAACATATTGTTATCAGCTACTTACCCTTTACGCCACTGGCCATGATGACAAAACATTAATGCGTCTCTGCCATTTTTAAAGCAAAATATGATGATGGATAAAAATAAAATACTTTTCCATATTTACGCTGCTAAGCCCCAGATGACGACTGTGGTAAAACATATTGTTATCGAGCTGCTACTTACCCTTACGCCACTAGCATGATGACAAACATAATGTCTCTGCCATTTTTAAAAGCAAAATATGATGTGGATAAAAATAACACATTTTCCGGGTGCCATTTACGCATGTAAGCCCCAGCTGACGACATGGTAAAACATATTGTTATCCAGTGCTACTACCCTTGCTTACGCCTCAGCCGATGACATAAACATTAATGCGTCTCTGCCATTTTAAAGCAAAATATGATGTGGATAAAATAAACTTTTCCAATATTTACGTGCTGTTTCCCAGATGACGACTGTGGTAAAACATATTGTTATCCAGCTGTTACTACCCTCGATACGCCACTAGCCATGATGAAAACATTAATGCGTCTCTGCCATTTTTAAAGCAAAATATGATGGGATAAAATAAATACTTTTCCGGGTGCCATTTACGCTTGTAAGCCCCAGATGACGACTGTGGTAAAAAACATATTGTTATCAGCTTACACCCTCTACCCACTGGCCATGATGACAAAAACATTAATGCGTCTGTGCCATTTTTAAAGACAAAATATGATGGGATAAAAATACTCTTTCTTGGCCATTTACGCTTGCTAAGCCCCAGATGACGACTGTGGTAAAACATATTGTTATCCAGCTGCTACTTACCCTCGCTACGCCACTAGCCATGATGACAAAACATTAATGCGCTCTGACCATTTTAAAGCAAATATGATGAGGATAAAATAATACGTTTTCCGGTGCCATTTGTCTGTTAAGACCTCCGATGACGACTTGGAAAAAAGATATTGTTCCTAGTTGCTTACCCTCGCTACGCCACTGGCCGGATGATGAAACGTTAATGCGTTTGTGTCAATTTATAAAGCTAAACACAATAAAGGGTGAGAAAAATGCCATAAGCTAAAACCCCTGACGATGAATTGGGAGTAAAAATATCATATTAAAACCTGTCTCACTTATACCCGCTGGCCACTGAGTTTTGGTTATAATGGAGATAATTCTCTTAATTTAAATTATATTTCATCTTCATCAGAAGAGAGTTGTGAATAATGAAAATTCATCTCTTGAGTTGATGGGCCATTTAAGAACTCTGAGAATTTCACCTTTACTAGTGTCTATCCACGCCGGTATAACCATAAGAACACAGAAATACAGCCAGTTCAAAAAAATTAAAAAAAAACGAGAACAAATTACCGAAAAGTAACGGTCATGTAGAGTGAAAGAGTAAAAACGAAATCTTTTCTTTCTTGTTTCTATGAGAACAATTTCAATAGAGTCTTTCTTTACGGAAGGTGCCTATAATATATTTGAATATAGCAGTTAAAATAAATTAAGACTAAAAAATTCGGTGAAAATTTCCTAAACTAGCTTGATTCCTGATGATTTTTTAAAAATTATTTTAACTATTAGATTTATAAAAAATTATATAATTATTCGTAATTGTATTTAAGATATATTGGATCATAAATACTGGAATTATCCAAAGGATTCTAGATAAGTTGAAATTTAATTTAATAAAAAATTCTATTAAATATAAAATGAATTTAAATTCAACTGTCCTCAAAAAAAATATAGTGATTTTTTATATTATCAAAACAAAATTTCAATACTCTGAAATTTTAAATATACATATATTACCATGGATGATGTACAAATATTGTTTTACAGTTAAAAGTTGAATCGTCTAATATTTGTTATTGTTATTTATTTCTTATTAATTCCTTATTATTCTATAAATAATAATCAAAAACAGGAATTTTATTTTTAGATTAGCGCAACAATATATAAGGCTATTCAAATTTTAATTGAACACGTTTAGTTTTTCATCGTTCAGTTTTGAAAAATAGCTGAAATGAATTAGTTCTCAGGCAATTTCTTTAGGATTTTAATGGATCTAACTCTTTGGAAACACTGATTTTCAGCTGAAAAGATTTTTCCATGAATAATATATCTTTTGCTATTTATAATTCAAATTGTTTGATAAATACCTTTCATCAATCAAACGGATTGAGGAGTTGATTGAGGATGAATTTCCAGCCTCTTGCATTGCATTCTTCCTAAGACTTCTTGTATGTGAAGGCAAGCCCTCCTATAGCAGCTGCAACACTGTGATACGATGAGGAGGATCAGTATTGTATGAATTTATCTCCTGACGAAAATCGAAACATCATCTTCAAACCTGAAAAGAAAATAGTTATATCAAATCAATAAAATTTGAAAGGATTTTCACTGAAATTCAGTCACAATTTAACCTCAAGTGTTATAGAACCTATCATTGTAGCTCACGTTTCACGATTTTTTTTTTTTGGGGGGGGGGGAGAAAATAACTAATACATAGATCATTCTATTAACATGAATGTATCGATAATTTATTTTTAATAGTTACCGTTCTTCAATCATTTCGAACAATTTTTCGCGTTTCTTTTCGATAAATGACCTGCTGTTTCATGAACAGAAGATACTGAGCTCTAAGCTAGATTATTCTTTTATTACTTACCGCTTTCAGGTTTCTAAGTCTTGTAGGAGCATCAGAGTTTCTGATACATAAACATATATGTATATACAGTAGAACCCTCTAATCCGAACTAATTGGGACCGGTGACACTTCAGATTACAAAAAATTCGGATTACCCGAAATTCCTATAAAACATGAACAGAGTTCGTGTGCGAGATTCTAATCTGTGCGCAATGCAACTGCATATTTTAAACTCATGCTATGTGAGAAATAGCTTAATTTTCTTGAAAATATAAAGATTGAATAAAAGTCTCGAGAGACTCTTAGCGTAAAATGTTAGGTTTCTTCCACTATCTAGGATGTATGCTATGATAGTGACGTTTGATTCTTTGCAGTACACTTACAAAGCATATTTGAAAATGTTTTTTCCCACATTATGCAATGTGCTTCGCCGTTTTGAACTGTTGTGCTGATTTCATTAATTCAAAGTCTCTCAGCAAGATGGTATATGAACAATTTAGATTTATTTTAATTACCAGATTATACCTTGTCTCAGCAATAACTTATAACTGAATACTTAATACCTTGACAGTGGCTGCGAGTCGGGGGGAGACGAAGGGGCAGTCGCCCCCTTACTTTTTTAAGGAAAAACTAAATTTGTATTTCAGTTTAGCTGCCTAAAACTCGGAATTATAAAGAAGCAATAGTGTTCTGGAAAACTAGCTGACTTTTTAACTAAATTTTAAAATTTTGTCGTCTACTCCCTACATTTCCGGGTCTTTCAGATGTCCTTAACTTTTTTTAACCCCTTCACTTTTTCCACCCATTCGCCGCGGCTGTACCTTGACAGAAAGGTTGAAAATGGCGAAATTATAAATAAATGTCTTCTGTTTTAAAACAGGAGACATTTAAAAGCAGTTCAGTAGAAAACGAAAGCAATGCATACCATAAAATATCAACCGTGTTTAGAGAAAAATCAATAATTCTGTGCAGTTTCGTATAATTATTTTTCTTCTGAATTGTTTTTATTTTGTGGGCATAAATAGTTTAAAATGATTCAATCATATTTTCTCTGTTAGAAATTCATGGTGAATTATTGAAAAAATGCAGAAAAGTTTTAACATTCTTTTAACACATGAGCTATAAATTAATATATTAATGGCAGATATAAATAACTTTTTATGACTAGAGCAAGCGTAAAAGCGTCCTTGGCACTATAGGAGCGATTGCTTACAAAGATAAATTTAATTTCACTTTTATAATCAATTGTTACAGAAAACATTTTAATACAAAACCTTTACTCACTCGGCAACCAATGAATAATATTTAATGTATTATCAATCTTAATAGCTTCGAAAAACCGGTAAAAAAAAGCAGTCTGTCTTATTCTTTTCGTTAATTTTTTTGGAAATATATTACGATACAATCAGAATATGGTGGTATTATATTATAGGAAAAATTAAATAAAATTCGGTCTTTTTTTACAGTTAATTAAGAATCTTACGTTAACGAAAGAATTTCGATATACAGCTGGAAATTGCATGAAATCAAAAGAAAAAAGAAATTAACAGTGTTTTCATTCCTAACCCTAAACTACCCATAGATTCATACCTGCATCACTGCCATTTTTGCCTTTTAAAAAATTAATTTTGATTAACTTTTAATTTATTAATAAAATAATTTCCTTACTACGTATTTGGCCGCAGAAAAAAATGAAAAATTTTAGGAAAGGAATTCTATTTAAATACTTAACTTTTAATTTATTAATTTATTTCAAAAATTATGCTTCAAATTAATTTTTTAAGATTATTTTTCTCACATTCCTTACGCTTATTTATACAGATTTACACTTTTGTTGAAAAATATAAAATACTGTAGCTAAAAAATAATAAATGTAAAAAAGTACTGTTACAAAACTTTTCTATTTCGCAATTATGTTTTTTTTTGTTATTTATTACACTTTAATGTCAATAAAAGTAATTATTTAGCGTTGTGATATTTTAGAATACATTCGACACGTTCAGAATCTTCTAAACGACTGAACTGGAATTTTGCCTTATGAGGTAATATCATGAATTTATCTAAATACTTAAAGATGACGTGAAGAACTTATTAGTGTAACAAATTAAGGCTGAAATAAGGATTTAAACGTGTTAAAATGGACTTATTAAGAATTTTCGTATGCGTTTTCAGTATGATAGTGCGGAATGAAATAAGAGCAAAATACACATGCGTCGTGTGAGTTTAAAGGTAAAACAAAGAAATAATTAAACTAAGATATGTAAAAACTAACATACTTAGACATACGAAACATTTCTTAACAATTATGAAACATCGCTACACTTATTCAGCTGCTCCTGAATACCATAATTATTAGGCTCCAAAATTCAATTTCTAATATAGAATTTTCCAGAGTAACCTTTATTCATTTATTAGAAACAAGAGAAAACTTTACATTCTATGCATTTCAAGTACGTATATTTTTGAATAAAAGAATTAGAACCGGATTTTAGGAATTTAAATGGCGACACATCCTTGTTTAGGATATACTGCGCCGAAACATTCATTTTTAAAAATAACTTGTGATAAAAAGTCACAGATTGAATATGTAGTAAGGAAATGAGGTAAATCAGTATATAAGAAATAAAATTCAACAATACCAGCGTAAATTTAAAACGCTAAAATTGAGTTTTGGTAAATACCAAAGCTAATTCTGCCTAAACGAATGCTTATCAAGTTCTTTAAAATTAAACAATGTTTTCCAATCATGAAAAAAGGGGACAAAAAATTGAAATCGATGAGAAGGTATTAAATATCAGTAAAAGCACCAATATTTGCATAAAAGAAGTGAATAGGAATTAAGGAAACAGTACTTACTTATTAGGCTGAAAACACGTGCTTTTAGGGTTAAATAAAAAGCAAGAGACACGCTATGTCTTCGGATTCTGTAGAGTCAAATGTTGCCCTGCAGTGATGGTTACGGTCAAATGGTCAAGAATCACAGGTAACTGCAAGCAGCAAGACTATTTTTATTCCCATTGGGGGGGGGGACAATGACAGAAAGGGGACCCTTTCTGTCATCGTCGCCCCCCTGCTGTACGAATGCCTGAATGGATAATGTTACCGCCCACAAGTGGAGGATTTGTAAACATTTGTCAGTTTTCATTTCAATACAATGAAGGACGGGAAGCCTTCCAATTCTGAATGGACTTATTGCATTAATTAATTTAATTAATAAGTTGTAATTAATAATTATCATTTTAACATTTTTTTGCATTCTCTGGAGAAAAAACTCCTTTCGCACCAACAAGTAGAACACAAGGCAAGGCTGAAGAAAATAAAAACACAGGAGATGTTGATTGTTTATAATTTAAAGATGTATTTTCTATTTTAAGTAAATACAAAGGATGGATCCAATGTAGAAACTGTCTTAGCCCGGCCAACGAAAGTTGCAGTGGCGCGAAAGAAGACAACTGCTTTACATACGAATTTTGTAACTATTATCTTTAAATTGATATATAAAATAAAAATATTTGATACTTTTCAGCTAAAAATTGAGTTTTTCTATTTTTCCATCAAGTTAACATGTCTACCCGGATTTAATCCACTAGTGGGATGAAACCTGGTGGTTTGACTTTTTTTCATAAAAAATCGTTAATAAAAAATAAATGAAACTATGACTTTTCAGGAATTATATATTGTACACCATTACACAATGAATATTTTAATAAAACTTGCCAAGCTCTAGATTAGTTTAGAAAAAGCTCGTTGCCCACGAAAATGTACAACACAAGGCTTACAGAAGAAAGTAAAATACCCAAGAAACGATTGAAAAAGTTTCAAGGGAAATAATACAAATGCAAATTCCATGAGGGAAAAAAAAACGAAACAAATGTAAATTGGGCACATCCATGAGAACATATAAATGGAATTCAGCAATGAAGTAAATTATCAAGGGGAAAAGAAGCAGACATAAATTAAAATCTCATAGTTAAATTTAAAGAAACAAAATAAGTGTACAATAACTAGTCTCATCTACACAAATACATGAATTATAACGAAAAATGGAGTACAAAAAGTACACGGTGAGGAAAAGCGTTAAAAATAAAACATTCAAAAGTCAGATAAAAGTACGCAAATGCACAAAGTATCACACGACACATAAAAACAAGCATATTTCGCACA
>BGPR01029785.1:0-19056 GCA_013235015.1 Araneus ventricosus | reverse complement strand
AATGCGATTAAAAGTTCAGGAATTTCAAAACCCGCTTCCTTAACTTGAGTTTTCTTCTCCTCGACTCGTTTGCAAAAAATTCCAATGGTTTCTTCTACTGGATTAAACTTGAGCTCGAAAAATTCATCGATAAGAACTGCCAATCGGGCTTTGGAAGTTGGTTCGAAATTTGTTTTTAAAATGTTCCATGCTTTTTTACCATCTGTTGTGTGTCGGATTAACGGAAGAAATTTTCTTTCGATGCCTTGGTAAATTGTAGTGTAACATCTCTGCTTTCTCCAATCATACTCGAATTTTTCTTTCTCAGTAGCTTGTTCAGGACATGGCTTATCTTCCTCAATTATGAAGCTCCAACAACCACGATCCATCAGCACGACCTTCGTGTCTTCTTTCCATGAGGCATAATTAGAACCATCCAACTTCGGGAATACAAATGGCGAAGACTCCGCCGGCATATTCATCTTCCGATCTGCTTTATAGACTTCACAAGTCTCCAGCTCATCGGGAAGTTAGTTTAAAATCGATTGCAAAATTTGAACAAGATATAGGGAGAGTGTGAACTAATAGTAGGAATTGAAAAATAAGATTTATTGGACGATTTCCACAGCACACACATTTTACACAAACACGTATATCACACACATTACATCACTGACTTCGAATTCCATCTTAAAAGCATTTTTTTCTTCTCCGTTGCTCAGAAACGTTAACTGAAGACATATAGAGTTGCCACTCTTTTAATTACTTTTATAAAAGAACTGATGTAAAATTCTTTTACGGCCAAACGATATTTTTAAATTAATTTCTTTTATAGCCAAACGATTATTTTTATCTAATTACTTTCTTATCTTAAAATATTTTAATAATTCTCTTAGAATTAATAATTCTTCAAACATATATATATATCAAAAGATATAAAAAACATAAGACAAAAACTCAAAAACAACCCAGACACAATGGCAAAAAAAATAGACAAAAACCGAAATAAATTGAAAAATATCATAGAGAGCCGCTCGTCAGGAAGAGAAGCTCGCTTATGATATTAATTTGTGCTTTTTTCTGCTAACAACAAAAGAAACCCGTTAAAATATGCCGCCATCCTTTCAAAAAGCACAAGACAATTAAAAATGGAATATATATATATATATATATACATTACATTAAAACTTCCATTTAATGCAACAATCATGGGAGTGTTCTTCCCACGACTTATTCGTAACACTTTAAAATATGGCGCGTTTTGTGCTACGTTTCTTAGCAGTGTAGAAAATCGAATACTTATTTAGGGCATCTCTTCTTTGACTCATTGCTTTCAAAATTTGGCATAGATCTACAATTTTGGTGGCAATACCGCATACCGAATTATATTTACGGAGCTTGGGTCGTTTTGGAATCATCGCTTTCATATATAATATGAATAAACAGTGAGACATGCCGTAAACACTTTGGCGAATTTGGTCCGAGATTTGAAGGTCTGGTTATAAAACTATATACCGAAATTCGCCATCTACTTATGTAATGTCCTGCCAGCTAAGTTACCCGCTAGCGCATCCCACTAGAGCAGAGACGTAAAACTAAATTCCTTCGTTCGAAACTATTATTCCTCTCCAAGGGAAAAGAAGCGAAGTGAGACTTCGGTGCCACCCTGCGAGTGGTGACTGAAGTGTGTTGTTCCTACCGAATCCCGCAAAAATGAGAGGGAACTGTCTGAAAATAAATTGAGATGCTATATTTTAATAATGGAATGTTATACCACTTGTAAATTGTGTATATATCGAATCTAGTTAAAATTAAATGTTTTAAAAATTGAATCGAGCATCTGTTCGTTACACTGATCATTCTCAGATACGGAAACCCTCCGAGCCTTTGCGCATGTGCCTGGAGGAGTTGAATTTCACTAAAATAGAGGTGAAATGAAAAATGGATGAGGAAATGCTTGAATTTTATTAAGCGGTTTATGGATACCTTTTATTTTGATTTACTGATTTCTGGTAAAGACTTACTAAAAAGAAACTGACTAAAAAAATTGCTTAATTAGGCGAAGGTTACGACTTAACAAAGAACTCCAGAAAAGCGCCCATTTTACTCACTGCCTGTCACCCCTTTGCATAGTGAAATCGTCCGAAAGTGCAAGTTTCAGTTTTTTTAAACAAACAGTAGCTCATTGCATTTTTCAGTTATCATGACTTGTTCACGGACTTCTCGTGGACGGATTGCCTCCAAAATTAGATAAAAATCTGCGATTTTCATGATAAAACTGCATACCAAATTTCTTCCTTTCAGCTTATTGCAGTTTTGAGTTGTCATATTCGCAAACAGACATAATTACAAAAACAGTTTTCTTCGACACAGGGAGATCTGAAACGTGGAGATTCCTCGAGGATTCATGCGAAGTTGAATCGTTTAAGGATTAAAATATTTTTCTTCGTAATTTGTATACGAGAAAGTAAAAATGGACCTGAAATAGGGCCGCGGTAGAGTCTCGACTTCGGGACCGGAAGGCTCTAGCTTCGAAACTCGGTTCCACTGTAAGATCCGCCGAATACGTGGGTCTGGTGAGCGTTAAATCTGAGACGTGGCCAAACGTCCTCCCGCTGATGTGGCGTTACACGACCCACCTCGACCCACTGGGCATCAAAAAGCCGGAGGGGAAGAGAACCGTCCAGCAGTAGCAAGAGAACCGACCAGCAGCAAAGAGGAACCGTCAACCCAGTAACAAGGAACCGACCAGCAACAACAAGGAGAATAGCAGTATAAAGTTCGATGTAGTAGCAAAGGAACTCGACAAAACAATAACAAAGAGAACCGACCAGCAGTAGCAAGAGAACCGACAAACAATATGCAAGAGACCGAAGTGGCAGAGGAGACAAACCAGCGGTAGCAGAGGAACCGACCAGCAGTAATAGGAGGGACCGACCAGCAGTAACAAAGAGGAACCGACCAGCAGTGGCAGAGGGACTCGACCAGCAGCAACAAGGAGACCGATAAAACAATATAGGGAGCCGATGACAGTAGCAAGAGAACCGATAAGCAGCAGCAAGGAGAACCGACAAACAATATGAGAAGGGCTCGACCAGCCAGTAGAGAGGAACCGACAACAGTAACTTACGAGACCGACTCCAGCAGCAACAAGAGAACCGACCAACAGTAGCAAGGGAAGACATTCCAGCAGTAACAAGAGAACCGACCAGCAGTATAAAAGACCGACTCCAGTATGAAGGAACTTCGACCAGCAGCAACAGAGAACCGACAAACAATAGCAAGAGAACCGACCAGCAATGGCAAAGAGAAGACCGACCAGCAATGGCAAGAGAACCGACCAACAGTAGCAGAGAACCAACCAGCAGTAACAAGAGAACCGACGAGCAGTGTAGAGAACCGACCAGCTGCAGCAAGAACCGACCACAGCAGTAGCAGGGACGCAAACCCCAAAGCGGATTTTATTACTTTGTTTTCAGAACATAAAACTACACCCCGTAACATGGGTGGAAATTAAATACATCTGAATAACTATATCTAGGTTTCTTATTACAAGAGCTCGGGATAGGAAAATACCAATAGAAGCATATGAAGTGATAATTATATACTAACAGAGAGGTAAACCGCTGGTGGTGTGGAAGTTGGGGAGGAGGTGTCGAAGCCCAGGTGCCATCTTCGTCATCCTGACCGCGACTCAAGGTAGAGATATTCCCAAAAATACCCTCGTGTTGCTTACAAAACCGGACGTAAGTATAAATTAAAACCTTCTCAACCCGAAAAGATGATAGCGAACTCAAGATAGTGGGGCAAGAGTTCATGAAGCCCCAATTTAGAGAATGTTCATCAATCGAACAACAATTTTACTGGCAATTAAAATTGGTGCACGAAAACTTTTCTTTTTTTTTGAAGGTAAAAGAATATTCAATCAAAATTCTGGCCTTGAAAAGAACTCTTTTTTGTTTTTTGGATGTTACGTTAATTGCTAATATTGGAAAACAAGTTAATTTCCTTAATGTTCTAACTAAGTACAAGGAACTTAAAGCGCTTCATTACAGAACCATCTGCTGCTGACGCAAAGGCTCATTAGATTTGTTTACAAAATTAAGAAGGGGTGACTCTACCGTGAATTTTTTCCAAACTTGGACGGAATCGATACAACTATAGATAAGTATTCTTAGAATCAGATTCAACAAATTTACATTGAAAGGGTTCAACAAATTGCTAATGAACTAGATTAAACAAACTGTACTCCAGGGAGGGGTCAACTCTCGTCACTTTGTCACAAGACAGAAGGTAACTGCGCAGGTTGTCTAACCACCCTTACGCGTTCTCTTCCACTATATACTGTGAGATCGAGTGTTTTCTTCTTCCTACAAGATTTGATTAGTTTAAAATTAGTTTCTAGGAACCAGATGTATTAGAAGAGGAAGATCTCCTTAGTCTTTTGTTAAGATTTATCCGATTGTGTTCGGGGGACATTTTTTGAAAATAACTTATATGTATTTTTTAATATTATTTTCAACTACATATATTTTAAAACTGAAAATATTGTAAAATTAAATATTTCAAAATAATATTTTTTTTTTAAAAACTGAAATTTGAGAAGAAAAATGACTAAATATTTGCCTTACGCTAACAACCATGGACAAAATCATATTCTAATATACATAAATCCCTTGTCGGAGTGCATTTTTATGGCTTATTTATCAGTGTTATTCTCTAAAACCTTTTCTTATTCAAAATAGTTTTGAGATGTAGCTGAACATAGTTACTAAACTGGTAATTTTCATAAAATGCTTTTTCGTTTATATTTAAACACTTAAAAATATTACTTGATTTTAAAACCCGGCCCTTAGTTTAAAGGAAAACATCAAGCATATTACAGAAACAATCTCAGAAAAATTCATATCAATAGCAGATAAAGTTTTGAGAAATCATTGTTACGGTCGACAGTTTTCCTCAAAATATCATTTCTCAGAAAACGCATTTAAGTTTCAGGCAACTTTAAATAATGCTTACAATTCGGTAATAAAACAGCTGTAACTCCATTTGCAGTTACGTAGAGTAAAGAATTGAGACAGATTTAGAAAGCATTAAACGAATACGAAATTAAGTCCTTAAATTGTTTTGATAATTTCATCAGAAACGACGATTTTTTAAAAACCAGTCGGATACCTTAAAAATATAATCATTATAGGCAGGCATAATAAGCCTTTTGGACCGGACTGCTTTTGCAGTGAATTCGCATTTACAGTTAATTATTTCATTGATAGAAACCTGTATCTAAACATGAATAAACCAACCATAGAACTAGAAATATTCAAAATAATTTTTACTATTTATCCTAAAAGACTCAAAATGAATTAAGTTTAATTAAATTGACTATATCTCAGCAATTTTTTGGAGTCAGTGACTTTTACTTTCTGGGTTGACGACGATTTATTGAATAAAGAAATATAGCTCCCTGCTACTGTCTTAAAATAAAATAGACAAATAGACATCATAGACAGATAAGAGCAGGTCAATTCGATCGTGCCCTTTCACCCAAATGGATGCGATTTTCCAAATACTGCTGGTCTTCTTCTGCTCCAGCATAAAATTCCAGTCGACGTGTATAAAGAAGCAGAGTGTTCCATTTGAAGAACACTGCATGAAAAAGAAAACGTCAGGTTTTTTAAAAGCATTTGATGTTTGTGTATGAGCAGATTTCTTCAATTAAATCCCGTAAAATGCTTTAAAATCATTACTTCAAACACATCCTCTGACAAAGCATGCGACGGAAATGATACCTCCATTTACAAGAAATGGGGTGAACGTTTACGAATACGGTAGAGTGGGAATCCATGAAGCATTTTGCTGCCATTCCAATAGTCTTTTCTCTTAAATATCTGTATTTCCTACCATGCTTACTTTCTTGCAATGATTCTAGCTATTACATTAGAAAAGAGCCTCTCTTTTGGAGGGTTTTGCGTAATTTATATTTTATCGTTTTTTTCTATAGCATCACACATCTTCGTCAACATTCATTTTTTTTTAGACTTTGGACTGTATTCGTGTACAGCAAATGTGTATAAACGAGTACATGATTCTACTCCCCAGGGAAATAATAAAATCTACCTATTTCCTTGCAAGTTAGTTATTAGTTGTGTGTGTGTGCAGTAATGTTTGTGTATTAATAGTATTGTATTATTATTAGTATTGTGTGTGTGTGTGGTAGTGTGTGGTATTATTATTGTGTGTGTGTGTGTGTGTGTGTGTGTGTGTGTGTGTGTGTGTAATGTGTGTGTGTGTGTGTGTGTGTGTGGTCTTGTGTGTGTGTGTGCGTTCGTGAGTGTGCGTGCGTGCGTGTGTGATAATGATGTTAAAGAAAACATTAGATATTCGACCTTGCATGAACGGACGTCACGTGAGACTAAAGGGGTGGCTCCATTTATTGGACTAGTGCCATTATTAAAACTCAAAGGCACTCGATCATTAAATTGGGTGTTAGCGGTTTAAGTTTAATCTGTCGCGTATAAATAAAGGAAAGCAGAAGCATTTATTGCACTAGTAACCTCAATTTGTTACTTAATTATTCGAACAACGTTACGATAATTCTCTGGAAAACTGCTATAAATATTTTTGCTTTATTCAAAACATTCTGGTCAAATTATTAAAGAAAAATAGCTTAAAACTTGTGTTATTTAGACCATCTTATTTCCTAAATTTATTATTTGACCCATTTAAGACTCACGTTGGTCTTTTATCCTATGAGGTTTACTTGGGGCTTTTATCTTTTCTCTTGAAAAATAGTCAGTTCTTTACATAGAACTTTTACCATAGTATTTAAAAATCTTTACAACCACCTAAAGAAAAACAAATCAAAAAATTTGGCCCAGTAACGAAACATTATTTTCTGTAAATTCATTGCTTAACCACCTACGATATACAATCGTCATGCAAAAATACGACTAAATACAATTAAATTCTCCTCTCTCTTTCCTTTTTTTCTAATTGTACTTCTTTTCCTTATACATTAGCATCAGTAATTTTATTTTGATTTATTAAATAATGCGGCACGTCCATTACTTTTTTATTGGTTAACTACTGTGCAATGCAGTTTTTTTAGCGACTCTCCGGTCCTGATGCTGGGACTCTGCTTTCCGACCACGAAACTTGGGGTTCGATTTAATATTCCTGGATTTGCAAATGCGTGTGATTCGAATTCCATTTATTCCTTGAATTTCATATTTTATTGCTAATTTCTCAATCTGACTTAACAAGACTATCGAGTCTATAATTTCCGATAGACTTGTGCTTCCGAATTTACATAAATCATGAGACATATAATTTTTTTCTAGCGAAGATAAACTAAAATAATTTGTTTGTTTATGCATTGAATAGAAGAAAGAATGCTCTGCCTTAATATAAAAATAAATTACCAGAAACAACACAAATGTGTTTCTTAGTATTTTTCAAGATCTCTTTTACCTATTTCATTACTAGTTAATGAAATCTGAAAAGAAACACTAAAAAAAACATCATCCTCAAATCGCAGGGAAAAAAACTCGGTAGAAATTATTTCTGATGAAAGAAAGAAGAAAAAGCAGTTCGCATTTCAACGGCTTAAATCTTAAGTAACATGAGAGAAAGAGAACCTTTGTTGAATAATTGAGCGACCGCGGTAAAACAAACCAACATTTTCTAATCGCCGTAATTCGATTTACTAATGCACGCATAACTGGAAGCGATGCGTTTTTAGCTTAAAATTTAATTGCAAAAACTTTTGAT
The DNA here is from genome assembly GCA_013235015.1 of Araneus ventricosus. Classification (NCBI taxonomy): domain Eukaryota; kingdom Metazoa; phylum Arthropoda; class Arachnida; order Araneae; family Araneidae; genus Araneus; species Araneus ventricosus. The sequence continues at coordinate 11,307 of BGPR01029785.1, read as the reverse complement.
TAAATTAACGGAACAGAGCAACTTTCAAAACTAAGATAAACAATCATCAAATGAAGAAGAAGTGCGATTTAAGGAGGACGAATATTAAACAGAGGATTATTAGAATTGCTTTTCTTTTTTTACTTTCTTGCCGTGACTTTTCATCACGTATTATTTCAACGCCCTTTTGCCATGTTTGCTGAGCAGCGATATCAAATGATTGAGGAATTCATTGTTTCCGTCTGTATAAATTCAGCACTTTTGATTTAATGGATTTCTTCGATGCTGGATCGTTTGCTGGATTTTTAAGAGCAGATGACGAAATTCCTGTTTCCCTCGGACATTCACTTGGGATCAACAGCAACTTTTCCAGACGGTGGCTCGGACATTGAGGTCACTCTCCCCTAGTAACACGACACTCCCAACAAGTTGCTTTAATGATTTTTCTCTTTGTTCTTTCCTTTAAAAATGTTGCACCACTATTTGTGTTTGACATTTAGTATACCTTGTAAGTATTTAATTTGCTTTATTTTTATTTTATATATTATTATTATTAAATGTTTTCCATGTATTCTATGTATTATTATTATTCTATATAATTTTCTCAATAAGCTTCCTACACACGCCCATCCAAATTACCGTCGGAGATTTTGATCTCTGGAGTCAAGGATAAGTCGTAGCGTAAAGTAATGTAGGACATTCCAGAACTTTTTATTTTAACTGGTTTCAGCCGTCTTTTAAGTTGTTCATTTGTTGCAGAAAATATTTTTAAAATTCATTGTTTATTTATACTTACTTACGCTAATATGTATGTATTTTTATAGTTTAGTTTCTGCGATCTTTTTAAACTCTTGCAAGACAAATACAGCTGCGAATGATTGAGCAATTCATTTTCGTTTATAAACATTTAAAGTTTTGATTTATTAGTTTTGTGACTTGAGCTATTGCTGGAATTCTACAACAGTGCATGGATTAATTAATTTCAATTTGTCACACTAAGATTTTTTTGATTTTAACTTATTTCTGGGAGACATTTTAGTTTTATACGATAAATGATTCATTGCCTCATTTTAAACAGGTTAGAACATTTTATTTTAATCGATTTCTACCGTGAGCTTCTTGCCTGTATCTGTACGGCAAAGATAGATAAATGAATCCTTCCATTGTTTGTTGTTCATATTTAAAACTTTTGATTTCAAATGCATTTCCCCGATATTTTACGCAATTTATACTGAAGAAAAGGTCTGTAACTTTCCCTCTCACACTGAGTCCCACGTGTGAAGAATGTGCAATTAGAACTGGGTCATTGTGGGTAAAATATTTTTTTTACTTTCTTAAATCCCAAATTTTTTGGATTATGAAAATCATTATTTGTTTCAAATTTTGTTTTAGAGCAAACGAATAATTTCGGTTTTATTTTCAGTTATTTCTTCTCTCTGCGAAGGTCCAATCCCCCTCAGAAAATTGGTGAATTTTAGAGATAAGTTAATCGAATATGCACATCTCGCCAAAATTATTCCAAAATACCATTCTCTTTCTGTTAGCAGGTCCTCTTCTCCGGCTCAATGATGTGCATCAACCAATCTCTTTCTGTTAGCATGTCTCTTCTCCGACACAGAAAACATGCATGAACCAATCTCTTTCTATTAGGTCCTCTTCTCCGACTCAGTAATCATGCATCCAACCAATCTCTTTCTGTTAGCATGTCCTCTTCTCCGACACCAGAAAACAGCCATGAACAATCTCTTTCTATTAGCAGGTCCTCTATGTCCGACTCCAGTAAACATGTAAACATGCACGAACCATTCTCTTTCTGTTATTTATCCTCTTCTCCATTCAGTAAACATGCATAAAACCATTTCTCCTTGGCAAGTCCTCTTCTCCATTTTAGTAAACATGTATGACCATTCTCTTTCTGTTGAGAACGTATCCTCTTCTCGACTCCAGTAAACATGTAAAGCAGCCAGCAAACCATTCTCCTTCTGTTAGCAAGGTCCTCTTCTCCGATAAAGAAAGTAAAACATGTGCTTGACCGTTTCTTTCTATCTGTTGTATCCTCTTCTCAGAGCTCCAGTAAACATTTGTTGTGCATAAACTATTCTCCTTCTGTTGAGCAGGTCCTCTTCTCCGACACCAGTCAAAACATTTATGACCATTCTCTCTTTCTCTGTTGCTTGAGTTTCCCTCTCCTCAGACTCCAGTATGTAAGCATGCATGAACCATTTCTCTGTTAGCATGTCACTCTTCTCACAGGCTCAAGAGTAAACTATGGCTTGTGCATGAACCATTCTCCCTTCTGTTAGCACTGTCCTCTTCTCCCAAAACCTGTAAACATGCTTATAGGAACCATTCTCTTTCTGTCAACACATCCTCTCCTCCGACTCAAGTAAACTAGGTAGAAAGCATGCATGAACCATTCTCTTTCTGGTGGTATATCCTCTCGACTCCGAGTAAACATGTAAGCAATACATGAATCATTCTCTTTCTGTTAGCATGTCCTCTGTTCCGACTCAGTAAACGACCATGAACCATTCTCTTTCTGTTAGCGGATCCTCTTCTCCGACTCCAGTAAACGAAACATGCATGAACCATTCTCTTTCTGTTATGCGTCCTCTCCTCCGACTCCATTAAACTGACTTTAAACATGCATGAACCATTCTCCTTCTGTTAGCAGGTCCTCTTCTCAAGCACCTGTAAACATATATGAGCCATTCTCTCTTTCTGTTAGCATATCCTCTCCTCCGACTCCAGTAAACATGTAAACATGCATGAACCATTCTCTTTCTGTTAGCAGGTCCTCTTCTCCGACTCCAGTAAACATGCATGAACCATTCTTTCTGTCCAGCATCCCTCTCCCTCCGACTCCGGTAAACAGGTGTATGCATGAACCATTCTCTTTCTGTTGGTATATAATCTCCCCTCCGACTCATTAAACATGTAAACATGCATGAATCATTCTCTTTCTGTTAGCATGTCACTCTTCTCCCGACACCAAAGTAAAACTATGTAGCAGTATTTCTCTTTCTGTTGGCATATCCTCTCCTCCGACTCCAGTAAACATGTAAGCAGCCATGAACCATTCTCTTTCTGTTAGCAGATTCGCTTTTCTCCGACACCAGTAAACGTAACGCCATTCTCTTTCTGTTAGCACGTATCCTACTCCTTCGACTCAGTAAACGTGAAACGTACGTGAACTATTCTCTTTCTGGTAGCAGATCTCTTCTCCGAGGTAGAGTAAACATGTAAACATGCATGAGTGCCACTCTTTCTGATTAGCAGGTCCTGTTCCGACTGCAGTGGCTTAATGTAAGCCATGAGACCATTCTCTTTTCTGTTAGCCTTGGGTCCTCTTCTCGACTCCAGTAAACAATATGGCATGCTTGAACCTTTCTCTTTCTGTTAGCAGGTCCTCTTCTCCACGACTCAGTAAACATGTAAACGACCATGAACGATTTCTCTTTCTGTTAGCAGTTCCTTTTCTCCACGATAAACATGTAAACGCATGAACCATTATCCAACTTCTGTTAGCGGGTCCTCTTCTCCGACTCCAGTAAACTTGTAAACATTACATGAACCATTCTCTTTCTGTTTGTAGTTCACTTTTCTCCGACACCAGTAAACATGCATGAACTATTCTCTTTTTGGTTAATCCTCTTCTCCGAGTAGAGTAAACAGTGTAGAAACATGCATGAACCATGCTCTTTCTGTTAACGGAACCCTGTTCTCCGACTCCAGTAAACATGTAAACATGCATGAACCATTCTATTTCTGTTAGCAGGTCCTCTTCCCCAGGCGCTCCAGTACACGCTTCTTCAAGCAGCCATGAACCACTCTCTTTCTGTTAGCGGGTCCTCTTCTCCTGGTAAACAAGTATGAACCATTCTCTTTTCTGTTATGGGTCCCTCTCCTCCGACTCAATAAACATGTAAACACATGAACAAAATTCTCTTTCTGTTAGCAGTTCCTTTTCTCAAAATCCAGTAAACAATACATGAACCGATTTCTTTCTGTTAGCATATCCCCTCTCCCTCCGACTCCAGTAAGCAGCCATGAACTATTTTTTCTTTCTGTTAGCAGTTCCTTTTCTCCGACATGATAAACAAGTATAGTCCCATTCTCCTTCTGTTAGCAGGGTCCTCTCCTCCAGGCTCAATAAACATGTAAACGCATGAACAATTCTCTCTTTCTGTTAGCAGTTCCTTTTCTCCGACTCCAGTAAACATGTAGACCATTCTCTTTCTGTTTAGCATATCCTCCGACTCCAGTAAACATACACCCAAGACAATTCTCTTTCTGTTAGCAGTTCCTTTCTCCGACACCAGTAAACAAGTATGAACCACATTCTCTGTTATGGGTCTCTCTCAAACTCCAATAAACATGTAAACGCATGAACAATTCTCTTTCCTGTTAGCAGTTCCTTTTCTCCCACCAGTAAGCATGTATGAAGCATTCTCTTTCTGTTAGCATATCCTCTCCTCCAAACTCAGTAAACATGCATGAACAATTCTCTTTCTGTTAGCAGTTCCTTTTTCTCCGACACCAGTAAACAAGTATGAACCATTCTCCTTCTATTGTAGATCCTCCGACTCCAATAAACATGTAAACACATGAACAATTCTCTTTCTGTTAGCAGTTCCTTTCTCCGACTCCAGTAAACATGTATGAACCATTCTCTTTCTTGTATCCTCCTCTCCTCCGACTCCAGTAAACATGCATGAGCTTTTCTTTTTGTTAGCAAATCACACTTCTCCAGGTGGGGTAAAACATGTAAAGCATGAACCATGCTCTTTCAGGTCTGTTCTCCGACTCCGAGTAAACGGCCAAACGTACATGAACCATTCTCTTTCTGATAGCATATCACTCTTCTCCGACTACAGGAAGTAAACTTATGCTTCAAACATGCGTAAGACCGTTCTCTTTGTTAGCAGGTCCTCTTCTCCGACACCAGTATGTATGAACCATTCTCTTTCTGTTGGCATATCCTCACTCCTCCGACTCAGTAAACATGTAAACTGTGCATGAACCATTCTCTTTCTGTTAACTTAGGTCCTTTTCTCCGACGCAGTAAACATGTATGAACCATTTCTCTTTCTGTTAGCATATCCCCTCTCCTTCGAGCTCAGTAAACAATGTAAACATTGAACCATACTTTTTTTCTGTTAGCAGGTCCTCTTCTCCGACTCCAGTAAACGCTTCTTAGTAATGCATGAACTATTATCTTTCTGTTAGTATATCCTCTGTTCCGACTCCAGTAAAACATGCATGAACCATTTCTCTTTCTGGTAGCAGGTCTATAACTATGACACTGAGTAAAACTAAGTATGAACCATTCTCTTTTTTTTCTGTTATGGGTCTCCTCCGACTCAGTAAACATTTAAACATGCATGAACTCTCTTTCTGTTGGGTCCTCTTCTCCCGACACCAGTAAGCAATGTATGAACCATTCTCTTTCTGTTAGCCTTATCCTCTCCTCCGACTCCAGTAAACGTGCTTAAACCATGAACCATTCTCTTTCTGTTAGCAGGTCCTTCTCCGACTCTAGTAAACGTAAGCAGCCATGAACCATTCTCTCTCTTTTAACTTGGTCCTCTTCTCCGACTCCAGTAAACATACATACTTTAGGCTCTTTTCCAAGGCTTGAGAAGTGGAAAGCCCCGTGGAAAGCTATTATCCACATTAAAGATGGACTTTCTGACCTTATTGAATTTTCAACAGCAAGAAAAATATAATATATACTTCAGTACATACTGAATATATTATATACTAGAAGTATATACGTGGGGTATATACTTCAATCCAAACTCTATATCACATGCCTGAAATCCCCATACCTCGCAGTTATTTTCTTAAAATTTTGGGGAATAACCCAATTATAAATGACATCTTGAAATGGTCTATCGAAACATAATTATCATCAGTAGATTTAAATAATTTTTTGTATTATGTTCCGCCATCAAGAATAATTTGGAAATATTGATATATTTAATTGTTTTCATTTGTATGTTTTGAATTATTTTTTAAAATTTGCCGATTGAATGATCGAGAAATAATTTTAATAAAAACAAGAAGTAGAGGTATAGTTTATTTATCTTCAAGAAACAATTTAATCCATTTTTTTTATGAAATACAATTTATATAGGGGAAAGAAAGAATATCTTACTTGGCTTTATCAATTGCAAATCAAAGAAACCAGTTTGCAGTAAAAATATATTTTTATTCTAAAATTCACACCAAGCACACAATACATGAACCCAAATATGACAATTTTATGCAGTATCACTTCCTCTTCTCCGTTTGTTTCCTTACAAATGATATATTTCACGTAACCTTACTCTTTGTTCTTTTTTATCAACATTTTTGCTTTTAGTGTCCTTTTATTGAATTCTCTATTCCTGTATTTTAAGATATCAGCCCATTGATTCCGAACGGTCCACGGCAACTGTTTGTAGCCAGTTTTTTTTAATCAGGCAGCGACATTTTGGACAACTAAAAAAAATTCCCCTTATTTTTAAACTATTGAATAAAATTATTGCCATAAGTTGTAACCAAAACAAATTTCCTATCTGAGGGATATAGTGACATATTTTCTCACTTACTTTTAATAGAGCATAAGGGCTTTTCCGTCTTTTGTTAAAATAATTAATGGATGATACCTAAATTTAAACACCTACTCTCTCAATGTAACCACGTAGCACTTTCTCTAAAAAAATGATTTTATACAATTGGCGAGTTGCGGACAAAATTGAGGGAGCAAAAATACAACATTTGTAAAATTCCTTTAATTCCTTTAATTTAAATTACAGTCCATTAAATTAAGTTTAAAATTTCAAGTTAAGTAAAAAAATTACGTTAATTTAGCATTGGATTAATAGCGATGGGTTAGATTTAGAGTAAAATTACAGTCCATTAATTTAAAAGATTTTAAAATTAATTTAAAAATTAATTAAAATGTAATTAATTAATTAAAAATTAATTTTTAATTAATTTAATGATAAAATTGTTATTAAAATTAATTAATAGTATTTATTATTAATTAATTTTTTAAAGAATACAGTTAAGTAAAATTACGTTAACTTAACATTAGTTAATAACGTGGGTTAATTAGAGTGAAATTACAGTCCACTAATTAAGTTAAAAAATTCCTTTAATTTAAATTACAACATTTACATACAGTAAGAAATTACAACATTAATAATACAGTGGCGGCGTTACGGGTACTTGGGGGGCAAAATTTATAGACACCTAAAATACTCAAGTATAGGTTTGAGAAAGTTTGTGATTTGTTTACAGGGGTTTAATGGCGCAAGAGCCATTTTGGCTAAACTGCATAAAACATATGATAGATAAACAGAACACAGTGTCATTGAAAGGTGCTTAAGAACTACAAGAATGTCACTTTCATGATACTAAAGTAATTAAAATCAAACAATATAAAATCGATATAAAATTTAGAGACAGAGATTAAAAAAGACGATGAATCAAGTAAAGAGTTAAAAAAAATCAGTACAACTGTTTCAGTAAAAAACAAATTTGTAAAACGGTAAAGCAGTAACAAAAAAGCATTTTGTGAATTAACTGGGTAAAAAAAGTGAAAAAGTAAAAAAACTATCTCTGTACGGTGAGGGGTGGAGGCAGGTTGTGGGACAAACAGTTTGGATTAGTGATGGGGCTTCCAGACATATCATATTCAGCCGTGTCGCCTTCCGATGCGCTAGAAGAGCTCATTTCGGCATCAACATCCGATTCCAGAGATTGATTTCTGGTATAGGGAGAAGACAATAAAATTTTAAAATTGGTTACGAGGTGGCTTTACCTTTTCCGGACACTTTATGGTATTTTTATAATTCTTGGTTTAAAATTTAAAATTAATAAAATCAAATTTTTTCCTGGAAAAGTAGGGACGGTGCCTCAACTTCGCTCCCCTCCGAGTCGCTGACACTGATTTCATACACAGTTAAATCTTTGTAAACTTATAACATTTGACATTTACATTTGAATATTTAATAGAATGGAATTAATAATACCCTATCCCATCTAGGCGGTTGTCCAAAATCAGTGACACTCCCTGTATATTCTCAATAAACCGCCTTTGGCGACAAACTAATTAGCCGGAATATATTTCAATTGAATCTCTTGTGTATAATTTGATGATGTGGTTTTCCCTTAACAAAAGTATTTTAGAATTCAAATCGTGAACATTTAACCCATGTTCTTTTAAACAGCCTTCCACCTGTTCTGTTCGTTGTCATATGAACGTCCTTAATTGGGTCAGTAACTGTCTGTGTCATTATCCTTTACAATGGCACTGATCACCACCCTCCTATTCCTTTGAAAGAGAAATATGCATTTGATTTTAACTTTGATATTATTCATACATTTTACGACGTCAACCTTTATGTCAGCTGGATTGAAAATATACTATTTAAAACATATCATAAAAACGATAAAATATCATAGCTTTCAACAGTGGAAGAAAAAGAAGCCACGCTAATAAATATTTGTTTAAATAATAATGAAAACGATTTGAATTGCTTTGCAACAGTAAAAAAAGTATTGTGTTAGTATGCCAAAAAATATTTTTAAAAGGTAGTAAAAATTCGAGAAAATGTACAGGGAACTTAATTGATATCACTGAGGGTAATTTTTGCTCTTTCAGATGGCGTAAAAATGATTTTTTGCGCTGTAATATTTTCATGTTATTAAGAAGACGCAAAATTTTGTAATTTTTGATTAATTTAAATTCTAATTACAATTTCGAAAAAAAAGGGCTCTGAGAGTTACTGTCCCACCATTCAAAGGCTATATCAATTTTGTAGCTAGGTCCAACGGCCTGGCTAGCAGAGCCTAACACACACACCAGACACAGTCAGACACACACAGAACCTCACTGGGCCACAGTCCACACGAACTGAGTCACACACACACAGTCCACACACACACAGAGACGCAGTCACCTGAAGCGAAACCTGAAACCTGGACAGTCCACACAGACACAGTCCCCGCACACACAGAGACACAGTCCACACACACACAGAGACACAGTCACACACAGACACAGTCACACACGCACATTTACACAGACACAGACACACACAGTCACACAGCACACGGTCCACCACACAAAACACGATTTTACACATTCTCTTTTATTATTAGTGGAGATTATTCGAAATGATGTCAGATACTTTACGGTGGTTTTCTGGATTATTGAAAGGGAGTCGTCATCAACCCTTTTATAATCCAGGCTCTTGGATTATTTTCCCTAAATAAGTAATCCACAAACAGGTGGAAATCGCATGCTCGTTTTGGTTGTCGCTTTCACCGATAGGAAGGGATGAAAAAAAATCGACCGTCGACCAGCTGTTGAAAGGCCATCTTTGCACACTCCCAGAAAAGGACAAAAAAAAAAGCAAGCAACAGCTAGTGTTCCCACCCGCCAGGACAAACAGTCTTCGTGTCCTTTTCAGACCTGTGATCCTCATCGAACAAGTACCATCTTTTGTCCTCCACCGAAAAGTCCTGCTGCTCCTCTTTTTTCCCTCTCCCCTTTTTTTGTAGGGATGAATTTCCAGTGTGTTTCGAGGTCGATTTTACCTAGTAGTTAATCACCAATTCGCCAGTGGAGGAGTGAGAACAGATATGTATTTAATGAATCTCGCTTAAATATATCCGAAGAACAGAAATCATAATGGATACTTCAGCCTATGAATGCGCAGCGGGGGAGGGCTGCCTTTGTAATGGTGCTCGTTCAAAGGTGTCAAAGCGCGATGGCTTGCCGACCTTTATCGATGACAGACTCGTTGAGGTGATTTCAGGGTTATCGCTATTGGCCTTTCTGGGGTCAAATTTAGAAAATTTATCTTTTCAAAACACTTGGCACTGGAAATTTTAGGTGGCCTTTAACTACATTTTTCTTATTTCGAGCTTTATTTTCGTCTAAGAGTTTAGAACTATATCGCAAGAGTATCAATTCTATTGATTCTGGCAATGAACAATCATATTACTATTCAGCAGAACGGCCCCATAATGCAGCTGATTTGCCAGAATAATCAACTCTAGAGTGAGTTATGTTTGGTAGAATTATATGTTAAAAAATTAATTCTATTGATTCTGTGAACATATCATAGTATTACGCTATTCAAACGGCCTAATCCATCGGCTTTATGATTGTCAGAATAATGTGTCTAGAAGTGAGTTATGTTTTTTTTGGATATAATTTATGTTGGGTGAATTTGTTCTGTAATGAACACTTATCATTTTACGCTATTCCAGAGCGGTCCACACTAATCGGTTTTGATTGCCAGAATGTGTCTAGGTGAGTTATGTTTGGATGAATTATAGCAATTTAAAATTAATTCTATTGATTCTGAACATATCAAATTACGCTACCGAGACGTACACTCTATCGGCCTTGATTGCTTGATGTGTCTAGGCGGAGTTATGTTTGGTTAGAATTATATGTTAAAATTAATTCTATTGATTCTATAATGAACATATCATATTACGCTATTCGAGACGGCCCGCACTCCCATCGGCCTTGATTGCCAGAATGTGTCTAGAGTGGAGTTATGTTTTTGGGTTAGAATTATATGTTCAAGTGAAAATTCTAAGTTCTATAATGAACATATCATATTACGCTATTCAGACGGCCCACACTCCATCGGCCTTGATTGTGAGAATATTGTCTAGGTCAGGTTATGTTGGTTAGAATTATATGTTTAAATTAATTCTATTGATTCTATAATGAACGCCTCATATTACGCTATTCAGGCGGCCCACTCCCATGTTGCTTGATTTTTAGAATGTGCTCTAGAGTGAGGATTATGTTTGAATAGAATTATATGTTAAAATTAATTCTATTGATTCTATAATGAACACATATCATATTACCTTTATTCGAACGGCAACTTCACTCATCGACTTTGATTGTCAGAATATAGGGTCATGTTTGGATATTAACTTCCTAAAATTACTTTCAGGTTGAAGGTTTTTTAAAAGTCTGTTTTATCACGAGTTGTAATCTATTATCTTTATATTAAATATTTTCTTACTCTAAACAATTATTATGAAATTTAAAATTTCCTTTACAAAATTATAATCAGATTTTAAACATAATGTAACAAATAAAATATATTTTAACTTTCTCACGAGATGAGACACTCTACTTACTTCATTTTATTTTAAATCTTCAACTATTTAAATATTATGAGAATGTTTTTATATTAATGTATAGTAATATACTCTTTTTTTCGCTAGAAAATAAAGTATTAATAAATGAAAATTTAATGAAAGTTAAATGCTTCAATCAGAAGTGGCTTTTTTTTTGTG
>BGPR01029784.1:0-19056 GCA_013235015.1 Araneus ventricosus | reverse complement strand
GAAAACTATTAACATTTACAGACTTGGTTCTTCGGTATAAGGATGGCCCATGGAACCATCGAAGCACCCCATATTTTGGCCATATCTTTGAGCATGCACAAGACGTTTTTCATTATATCTCGAAAATTATTAACATTACAGACTTGGTTCTTGGGCATAAGGATGGCCCATGGGGCCATCGAAACACCCCATATTTTAAACATATCTTTGCGCATGCGCAGTACGTTTTTCATTATATCTCAAAGGTCTCTGCGTCACATAACTTTTTTTTTCAGGAAAATAACAATTTTTTATTTATGATCAGGTGAGGAGAAACTGAAATAAACCTGAAATTCGCCACATGTCTCCATCATAATCTCATCAAGATGTTTAAAATCGATTGCAAAATTTCACACACAAATAACTAAAAAGGAGAAAATAATTATTTAAAAAAATAAAAATTTTAATAGACCACGTTCTTAAAACGGACTAAAAAGTATAAAATAATTTCTTCTAGCCCCATACAGATTTATAAACCCATACAGATTTAAAACGAAAAACGTGGGGCTAGAAGAAATTATTTTATACTTTTTAGTCCGTTTTAAGAACGTGGTCTATTAAAATTTTTATTTTTTTAAATAATTATTGTATAAATCTGTTCACGAAAAGTTTTTCTATATGCCTGTCCGATCAAGGTAACTCGTTTAGGCTAGGTGGATGAAATTTGGTATATTGTTTTTTCATCAATCTTGTAGATATTTGTCAAATATTAGGCTATCTTTATCTAACGGTTGTGTATTTGTTGATGCGTCTATTTCTGAGTATTGAACTCGGATTTATCAAACTCGCAACATGCTAGTTATATGAAATTTAGCTTGTACTTTTCACAACAAAACTGTAGTTCTGTGTCGATTTTTGGATTCAATCATTCCATGCAGAAAGCGCGTATTGGATTTTCTTTAATATGTGTCGATGGTTTAGTTTCGTTTTGTTATATTAACATCCCGTTTCCAAGCAAATTGCAAGAGATTTTCGGACGGACCTCCTAGTTACTAACCACGGTCAGCAAACGAGAATGGCACCTGCTCTCCAAAATCCCTCACAGCACTAGCGGGAGGACATTTGAACCTCTACGTACGATTTAACGCGGAAGGGGCCAAATACAGGAGGGATCTTCAGTCGAATCAGGTTTCGAACCTGCAAACCTCCGGTTCCGAGTCCGACACTTTACCAATAGGCTGGCAATGATTGCGAGAAACGCATTGTGGCAGCATACAGGAAAGTCGTGGGGATTTAAACCACGTATGCGTATAAGCTCTTGACACTGGAGCTTTCCATTTGAACCCAAATACAGACACCACAAGGTAGAAGGGCTTCAGAATACATCCAATTGGAAGGAATGCATCAAATATGAGCTACGAATAGGGCAGAGTCGCCGAATTTGGAGTGAGTGTGAATTCATGTGAGGAAGCGTTTCTCAGCAACATTGCATTGAAAATATAGTATGTTTAAAATTTTGGTGGAGTGAAGTTAGTCTAATAAAACTGTATAATGTTGTCAATTGTGTATGGAAAGAAGCTTTAAATGACTGATTTCTGATTGATGTAAATAATTTTAATTTTTAAACATCGTAGAATTATACATATTAGGATTCAGATTTCTTTCTAACATTTACATATATATCTCTGTGCTACCAGAAGATTTTAATTTTATTAATTGATGAAAAATTAATTTTAGGAGTTCACGCAATTTCAGATAATTTAAATTTCCTTTCAGTAATTAATGTATTTGTTCCAATGACTAGAAGAAATGCATAACTGAACGAGCGAAGCGATTAAATTGTGTAACCCCCTAGTATATTGGATATAGCTGAACACGAAATAGCCATCATGTTGACTTATACGGCAAGAGCTGCAGCTAGAATATCAACATTCAATCTCGATTCCTCGCATGTTAAAAAATCATTAGCAAATGAAAAACCCTTTCAACAGCTGCATTAGCTCCAAGGGAACATAACATAAATAGAATAATATTAAAAAAATTCCAAATGCAATAAGTCCATTTTTGAAATTGCTAAATATTTCCACCCTTCTTTTATCAATTTCAACGTCTTTATTTTCCCAATATAATAATTTTTCAGATTTTAAATATACATTCAGTTTAGATATCGAAAAGGAGTACATGTAGAGGACACTTTTCGAGTGAGGACAGGATTTACAAAACAAGGATCGTTATCCTTAAAGGAGAACGTTTGGTAACCTTATCAAAGGAAATCTCACTATTTACTTTAGCTTCCAATTGCGCTAATTCTAACTCTGTTTTAATTTTCTCTAATCGAATCCGCTGAATTTTAAACTTATTTTCAGATTTTTGGTTTTTCTCTTCCTCGCACACTTCATCTAAGATACTGTTCACTAACTTTTTGTCATTTTTAAACGCATCGCTCTCTTTTATTAAATGCTTTAACTCAACAGTTTTAGCACCTTACAGTACTGTTAAGCCAATTTCCTCGCCATTTTGTAAATTTGCAATTATCGACATTTTCAGACTCAAACAAAAATTACTACAAAACAAAACTGTTCTGAACTCAACTAACGCGAATTCTAAACACTACTTAAACTCAAACTATTCTTAAACACAGAAACCTAAATTATTCTTTAATTCATTGTGAATAAATTAATCCGACTACAAAATACGAAATTAATTTTTAACACAAGAGAACAAACTGGCTTTTATAACAAAATAATACCCTCAAAGAAAATGAAATAAATCTAAATTCGCAGAACACAAAACTAATCTCAACACAAAATTTGCTCTCACCTCAAACCTCGCTGGGACAGCTCTCTCAATGGAAACTTATATGAAAATCCATTATATCACTTAAACTAGATCCACTAGATCAATTATTATCCTAGATCAGTTCACCACACAGAAGATTTCGTTTACAATCCAGAGGAACAGTCACTGTTCATTAAAACTTATAAAATTAGTACACAATAGTCCGAGTCCAAGAGCTATTTTGCACACGGTCCATAGGTCACTGGATTTCTCCTATATGATAAACTTGAAATTTTCATAAACAAAAAACACTCACTCAAACGCGGACTGTCGTTAACCATTTTATTCACCACATTACAGCGATCTCGTTCATTTTTCTTGCGCATTTGCCGGGTTTCAATTCTAATATTGTGCCGCGGTGGCCCAGTGGCAAGATCTCGTCTGCGAGGTCGGAGGGCTCCAGGCTCGAAACCCGATTCCATTGCAGATACGCCGTGCATTGGGCCATACGTAGGCGGTCATACGCCCTGCCCTTGACGAGGTGCTGAAGCTTGGAGAGGGTGTCCTGTGCGGTCTTGAGAAGCAGCAAAAGCAACAACCACGAGAAAGTTGACTAGACCCCCAGATAGCTAGTCGGAAGCGATCGGAGAAAAGGAAGCCGCGTCGTTAAAACCCATTTCCTGATTACATCATCCAGAAGGGCTTGTTGAAACGCCGCGCCGACTGACCTTGGGAGACCACCCATGTCATCAGGACCAAAGCATTACGTTGTGCCTGTTGCCAATAGCGATACGCGATCCAGGACAGAGATTTGTCATTGGGAAAACTGTCACCTTCCCCGACAAATCACGAGAAATTTGACTGTTGACCACGCCTCGGAGGGCAGGGTCAAAGGTGCTTTTTAAACTGGAACTCTGGAGGGATCGGAGAGATGATCAAGAGATCGGTTAGAGACGGCTTGGAGAATCAAGGTTAAATTCTCGTGATCGAGAATTTGGAAAGCCGCTCTCAGGCTGAGAAGCTGTTGGATCAGGCCTTGTCCCGTGAACCGAAGCCAACCTTTGGCTGATTAAAGCTCGTCGCGAGCTGGAAAGCATCTTAGGAATTCGTCTTAAGTGAACGTGATCTACTTCACTGAAATTTACCTTCTTCGGTACTTGGTATAACTCGTTAGTGGTTATACATCAATATTTGAGCAGTCTAATCCCTCAAATCACCCTTCCGGCCAACGGACTTGTACTCGCCTTGAGTAGAACTTTCCAATTTACCTACGAGTGAATTCATAACAAATCTGCGATTGAATCCAGATTTAACTTTGACTTGTTTACACTATCTCGTCCTGAGTTATGCAGAATTGTTTTAAGCTGATGTTAATTTGTACATTCTTGTATAAAATCAATTAATCAAGAATCTTTAATTAAAAATTAATATCCTGATATTGCTGTGTCTGGTGAGTCCTTCATAGCTTAGTCTCACTCAGCTAAGATCCTACAGTCCCAGCTCAGATATCGTCCTCGTCTCTTGACGAGTTCCGTCCTAAAATATTTCTCTTGTTGCTTCAAAATGGGACATTAATATAACTAAACTAAACCATTTCTCATATTAAAACACCAAACAAATCATTCTGGTTCAATTTTTCATTAGTGTAGTTGGCTCTGCGTTACCGCGTCCAAGCGAAAAAGGTGTTCAAAATGCATATTCGACATCCTTCATCACACTATGGGGGGAAAATCACGCCAAATTTTTGTTTCCTAAATTTTACAACATCCATTTTCCAATAATATCAAATATTTTGCCTTAGAAGTTAATCTCTAATTTTAATAAATGTCTAAAAATATTTTTTGGTATAATTTAGAACAATATATTTACTTGTTGCAACGCAACTCAAATCATTTTCAATGTTTAAAAAATATTTAATTGCATATTTCTCTTTCATTTGTTATAATCCGAAATAATATCCTAATAAATTTAGCTTTCATAACTAATTTTATCAAAATTTTTGTGAAATCTTTGAACCAAGGTCTTCGAGAAATATGTTTGCTTACATTAAGAAATATATCCAGTAAGCTAAATGGGGGATGGGGTGTATGGTTGCTATGCTTTCTTTCTTTTCTCAGCATGTTTTAATCGAACTGACATGTCAACTGACACGGTGATAAAATGTGCCGCGTCATTTTAAAGTTGAAATCAAATATTACAAAAGAAATAAGAAAGTGAAGATAGTGCCTGCAGTATTTATTTAGAGGTTATATGACATGGTCAGTTATTCGACTCCTTTCGTGACATTTATGTAAACAATGAACAGATTAGGTCGAAGGTGACAAAGAGAACATGCGTTGAATATCTGCCACAATCTGAAGTTTACAATTACGTTGTTAAGAAAATCATGGATATAAAACTATGAAAGATTCAATTCCCGGTCCACTAGCTTGTCGCCGAAGTCGTCTAGTTTAAAATAAAACAGCATCACTTTTATTAAATTAAGCTTTACAGTGAACTCCCGTTTCTACTAAAAGGTTACAACAATAGATGCAACGTTGTTAAAAATTCAGTTCAATGAATTCAGTTCTGTTTCAAGCTTAAGTTTCAACAATGTTTTTTATATTATTTGAACGATGCATTATAGAGATTCATTGAACAATGTACCCATTCATTTGAACAATGTATTATCGGGATGCGTCCTCGCAGAGCGACTATAAAAGTTCCTCCCACTGAATCCGTCATCAATTCCTGCGTTAGAACTTGCTCTTCACCGTTAGAAATCTGAAGGTACCTTCAAGGCATTGCGGGAGGAGCATAGGGGGAGGGGGTAATCACCCCTGGCCTCTAGGAGCCAGTTATTTAAAACGTGCATCAATCGTTAGGTGAGTCCTCGTTTTCTAATATTCTATTAATTCTCCCATGGAGTTTAAAAGTACTTCGTGGTTTAATCATTAGTTGAGATTTCAGAAGGTACAATTTTTTGTTCCAGGAGGCTCTGTTGTGGAAGAGGATGGGCAAACGTCCTAAAAAGTCGGTTGGAGAATTCACCCGAGCCCTAGGCTCTTGAGTTCTGCTCACCACCCAAACGTTAATTCTTTTTATTAACGTCCCTGGGGGAGGACTGAATGACGTCCTGGCCTTTAGGCTTCCAGGAAGCTGGTTGGAGAATTCTGTCGAGGCCTTGGCTCTTGATATAGAATTCTGACCACCACCCCAGGGGTATCCTGGGGGGAGGACGAAAAGACGTCTTAGACTCTTGGATAACTTTGGGATAAAAATAACGTATTTACGTTATTTTTAACCTTTATCTATTCCTTGCCTATCCTTTTTACCATTGTGAAACGTTATTTTTTAACCCTTATCTTGCCCTTTTGTTATTTTTAACCCTTATCTAATCCTTGTAGAACATAATATTTAATCTTTTGCCCTTACCCTTATCTATCTCTTATAAAAATTTATTTTTAACCCTTATCTTGTCCTTACCCTTATCTTTATTTTTACCCTTTATCTTGCCATTCTGTTTAAAAGTACAACATGGCTGTAATCGTTAGGTCAAAGTTCTGAAGGTACCGTGTGAAGCTCCTAGGCGGCTCTGTTGTTGGAGAATTCATTCGACCGCCCCACTTGAGGGTAAGGGCTTTTTAACGCGCCCCCAGGCCTCCAGGGCGAGGGGAACGACAGTAGCACACCTCCTTGTGGTGTTCCCTGGGCAACGATGCAGTTCCAGATCGGAACTGCTTTGGCAAAGAGGCTACTGAACATAACAAAATTTCATTAGCACTCTATTTACACGATTATTTGAGTGACACTGCCGTGTAAAGAGAAATAATGCAGAATGACTTTTCCACATTGCGCCAAAAACACCCCTTATATAATATCAATTTACAATACAACCAATTAAAAAAATAAATCAAGATATAAAGATAAATGAATCTGAGATAAGAATGGGAGCACCAGAAAACTCAGAATGCATTTGAATGAAATTTAATTAAAAAAAAACTGTATTAATCCATTAAAAACTACGAAATAAACTATATTTCTAGAAATATTACAAAAATATATATTGTTTAGTGCGAGAAAATTGTGGTTAATTATTTCCAAATATTGCTATTGTTGTAAAACAGATTTCTTGCTCAAACTTCATTGTTATATAATTAATAATGTTGCCTATTTGAATCAATTTATTGTTTTGGAGCAATGTGAAACAATGAGCTGTGATCTTATTATGAATAAGAGCTAGTGTTTTAAGATACATTTTTGCTTAAAAGTGTTTGTTTAACTATCTCGTAGAGAGATGTTTTGAATCGCGTTCTTGTGAGAATTGATCGCATTGAAAATATTTGATTTAAAACGACAGCTGATTTGATAATCAAAATGATTTTATCTGAAAAAATTGCAGTACTTGTTATGTGACCTTGGTTATGGGCTTTGTTTCAGCTCTTTGTTTTTGGAAGGCTCTGCTATGCGATCGGCATGATTCCTTACCTTTCAGTAATCAAAATTACTGAAAAGGAGTCTGCCCAAAAGAAGACAAAGAGCACCAATGTTGATATTCAGGATTTTACTCTGGTGGCAAAAAAAAGATGCCTGTACATCCACTGCAGAAATGGATTTGGTCAACAACAAAACATCTGATGGCATGATTGATCTGAATACTGGCAATCAACAGAATGATATTTTGGCTTCACATCCATTTCTTAAAATGATTAAAAATTTTGGTGCGCATGGCGATTCAATTAACCCACCTAATATCGAAAATATGTGTCATCTACACTTGTTACCCACTAACCCATTCTTACAAGACTGTGGAAACAAACCATTTGTAGATTCCTAATATCACACATCGAGAAAGTCATTATTAAGTACACATCGAAAGTTATAATTAAGTCACACATCGAGAAAGTGATGTATATTGCAAGGAATGGGTTTAGAAGCACAGAAAAGGATACATAAAAACTATGCTATCCTTCTCATGTTATTGATTTTTTTATAATGAATTATTTTGAAGGTACCATGTAGATCTTGAGGAATTGATAGTATGTGGTACTTTATGTATATAGTTTTTATTAATGTTTTCATTTCAATCACTAAAATGGTTCAATTCCCAATTGACTTTTGGGTCTTAAAAACTGAAAAGGTCTGACATTTCAGTTCCAAATGATCAAAGTTTTCAAGAACAATCTGATAAACAGTAAGAATTCCATTGTTTTTATACCTACCGAAATGTCACGGCTTTTGTTCTGTTTGTATAAGAAGTATGTCTGACTTAAGCGTTCATCGAACTGCTTCCTATGTTGTTTCCTTGTAATACAGTGGGCTGAGGACTGTGGAATGAGGAAATGACGGAAGTGAAGGTACCATGCAGATCTTTAGGAATTGATAGTTAATTAAATGGACAGGCATCTCTCTCTTCTCTGCTGTAATCTGAGCTGCCTGCGCTTTTGTTGAGCTCATTTAAGAACTGCATTTGACTTAAGTGGCCATCGAAATGATTCCTATGTTGTTTCCTTGTGTTGTTCAGTAGGCTGAGGACTGTGGAATGAGCAAATGGTGGAAGTTTTCTAAAACCATTAAATGAACAGGCATCTCTCTCTTCTCTGCTATCATTTGAGCTTCTGTCGTTTTTGTTGAGCTCATTTAAGAACAACTTCTGACTGTGTTCATCGTAATTCTTCCTATGTTGTTTCCTTGTAATACAGTGGGGCTGAGGACTGTGGAATGTGAGGAAATGATAGAATATGCAAAGAAAATCTATCGCAAGGCATCTTTTACATCTCATCCACAATCATATTTATCGTTCCTCAGATTTTGCATGCATAGATTATTTTCTGTAATAGTTTTCAATAGTTGATTATAATCATTTGGCTTTCAATAAGACCTTTTATTTACCTTTTTACAGTTTTTAATTCTTTTGTTTGTGTAAGTGGTCCTTTTTTAAAATTTTCCACTAAAATTTAATGTTATGTAAATCTGGAGTAATATCAAAATTTATAATTCGCAAACTAATGAAAATATGCACTTCTATAGAGTGATTTGAACTCTGTAGTAATTTCATTAATTTAAAATTCCAAATGATCAAAGTTTTCAAAACAATGTGATAATCAGTAAGAATTCCATTGTTTTGATACCTACCGAAATGTCACGGCTTTTGTTGTGCTCGTATAAGAAGTATGTCTGACTTAAGCGTTCATCGAACTGCTTCCTATGTTGTTTCCTTGTAATTCACTGACGAATGAAAAATATGTAATTATGTAGTTTGATTTCAATAAAACGAAATGTGAGAAAATATCAAAAGAAATTGAAATATATCGGAGTAATGACAACACTATAAATACTAAGAAATTAACAAAAATTAACATAATAATTATATTAGTAACGTGCGAATGCAGCAGCAACCAAAATAGCAATGGAAAAAGAAAGAAAGAATAAAAAATTCAAAATGTTGGACTCGGCCATGCACTTTCTCAAGAACCACACGCAGCAAGACTTCAAAAAGAAAACAGGACTTTTTCTGTAAGGGGCTACATAAAAGTATCTAAAAATTAGCCCCCGTGGACCGAAAAATACCGAAATGAAAAAGTATTTTCTTGATTTCAATAAACTATAATTCACAAAGGAATAAAAATATGCAATTATATAGAGTGATTTCAATAAATCTATATTTCACAAACGACTCAGCCTCTACAACCGCCAAGTTGCAAGTATAGCCACACAGGTTATTAATATTATGGGAGAACATCTGGTCGCCGTATACGGCTAGGAATTGATAATAATCGGCTACATTGTATTTTTATTAAAATTGTTTGTTAAAATGATCGATGATCGATGATCAAAATACCTTCTTTTTCTGTAGCCATAATTGCCAGGCATTGATACGGCACGTTTAAGTACTAAATAAATAAAACATGAAAAAGTGGGTAGATAATGGTTTATTTTGCTCTGATGAAAAAATCGATAGAGTTTAAGTAATCTAATAAAATGAACACGCAAACTAATGAGAAAAATGCAAGGCTAATATCCTTTTTAGCCCAGTCATATTTTTAAGGTACTATATTATATCATTTTTTTCTTTCGCAAAATTATAAAATCGGGCGCAAGTCATTTTAAATTTGAATTGACATCTCTCTATTCTCTCCACATTTGCAATGTGGTCTGGAATGGTAAATACGCATTCGCATAGCTTTATTAGACTCACGCAGAGAAAACGGGACAAACAATAATACGGGACTGAGTTATGAAATACGGTGACAGTCCCGTATATACGGGACGTATGGCAACCCTATCTAACGGAGCCTTTATTAACTTTGAGACTGATTTTCCGCGCGGATATTAAATAATGATATAAGACTTAAGGAAAAAAGATTTTTCTGCTTAAAATCCACACAATTTATTTTATAAAAAAATTGTATCAAATTTAGAAAAATTACAGAGATATATCAATGTTTCTAAATATGCAAAGATTATTAAGTAACTATCTAAAATAATATACTTATCTTCCTTTTAATATTTATTATCGATACCGGGCGAGGATAGGAGGCGCCAGCTCGGAATAAAGAAAAGCATATTTTTTTCAAAGACTGTTTTATTTTTACCCACGGAAATTGGGACCCGATACGAGTTAATCTGCATTTCTACATTTATTTTCTCTGAATAGAAAATCACTTATTATATTAATCTACATTACAGCAAGTTTTTAACGTAGGACTACGTTCCTCCCATTGGGGTCTCAGGAAGGAATTTGATTCACACGCCGAAAAGCCACAAAAAGCTTTGTATGGGAGATCCTCCATATCTCGGTAACTACGCATGTTAAAAACATAACTAATATCTTATTTTAGAGATAAAGGGTAACAATAGAAGTTAGAAAAAAAAATTGAAAATCGGAATTGTAGTTCAGCGACTACTGAGTTGCAAAGTTGGGAAAAAATACACATGACTTGGTGACGCGATCGTCTATATCTCGGTAACTACATATGTTAAAAATATAACTAATGTCTTATTTTAGAGATAAATGGTAACAAGAAAGGTTACAAAAAAATTGAAAATCGGAAAAGAGTCACGCGACTATAGTAGTCCTACGCCTTTAACATCAGCGGCGGTTTGAAAAAGACAGCCTCCGTCATTTTTGTTCCCTTTCTCGTTGCAACGAACAGACGCTCGATTCAATTTTTAAAACATTTAATTGTAACAAGATCCGTGGTGCGCAAACCGTGGGTCGCTAGAAAATTTTTGTGGGTCGTTAAATTGAAAGAAATTCATTTTATAATAAAAAATATAAGCCTTTTCTTCAAAAGGCTTATAATTCCAGAGGGGTCGAAAAAAATTTTACACAAAGTGAGTTGGTCGAAAATTAAAATAGTTTGCGCACCACTGCATGACAAGATACATAGGGTGCGTAGACCTCAAAATAAAATTAATTCCAGAAAGAAATATTTTATTACGGGGGACGTTCCGAAAGTAAGTTTCGTGATGTTTTTCCGCAAGGAAGCTTCATTACTATCCGAAGCATACAATGGCATAACAAAATGCAAACTTTTGACTATTTTCCCACATATTCGCCACCTACATTGGTACATTTGTCGTACCGTGATATCAATTTCAAGAAACCATCCTGGTAAAGTTCTTCACAGCCCACCGCACCTCTTCATTGCTTCGGAAGTGACGATAGTGCTGACTTCAATGCAGGAAAATGGTGACGATGGGTGCCGAAGGACCTCACGCTGATCACAAGACTGCAAGAATGGCAATAAGCCTCGAGGGGTTTTGTTCTCGCTATTTTAAACCGTGGTCAGATGATGAAGGCAACACCTGACAACCTCCTCTCCAAGCTTCCGCACCACACCAGTGAGAGGACGTTTGGACCCATACGCATGATTTAAGGTGCAGCAGGTCCAATACACGACGGATCTTCGGTGGAATCGGGTTTCGAACCTGGAACCCTATGGATCCGAAGCCGAGACCTTACCACTAGGCCACCGCAACCTCACGGGGGAGAGTGGATCACCCTGCTTACAGCCTCGATCTTTCCCCATCAGACTTTCACCTTTTTCCTGCATTGAAGTCAGCACTATCGGGACGTTACTTCCGAAGCCATGAAGAGGTGCAGCGGGCTGTGAACTTCCTTCTCTCGCTGGGCGCCGATTTTTACCAGGATGGTTCCTTGAAATTGATTTCACGGTACGACAAATGTGTCAATGTCGGTGGCGAATATGTGGGAAAATAGCCAAAAGTTGTATTTTGTTATGCCATTGTATGCTTTTGGATTATAATGAGCTTCCTTGCGAAAAAGCATCACGAAACTTACCTTCTGAACGTCCCTCGCAGTCAGGGCTGGCCGGAGGGGGGTGCGAACGGGGCGACCGCACTAGGCCACGCGTTTTCTAAAGGCCCCGCCCAGCTGACTGATTTTGCAAATAAAAAATGCCTTCATATTTTTTTATTTTAATTCGAATATATATACCTACGGATTAAAATAATAAAAAATAATAAGGAATACGAATATATAGTACATGTGCGATATCTGCACATTTCAAGTCGTCGGAAGGATAATTATGAAGCAGAGGGAAATCTATAGACGGTGGATTTTTTTTGTCAGCGTCGAATTAGAAGAAAATAAGTTATAAATGTTAGTTATAATGAAGAAGTTATAAATGATAAATTTAGAACGACTATCATACAAATTAGCGTCACATAAGTAAAAAAACCCACGATTTTCCGAATGATAAAAATAGCGGAAGTTCTTCTGAAATTATTTAAGAAAATGAAAGGATGAGAAAAATCAAGGACGAAGATGGGATGGTTACTTTCCTCAAAATACAACGATGCCACGTTGTACCACTCTTATAAATTATTATTTTGTTTTACCAAATTAGTTTCAAGTCCCCGCAAACCAACTTTGCATCAGGCCCCGCTTTTGATTGGGCCGGTCCTTCTCGCAGTAACGCAGTTCGTCGTTTGACGTCCTCGACCTGAGTAGATGGGTTGTGAAATAACGCGTCCATCACCAGTCTTTCTTTCACATATTTACCGAAAAAAGGCGAAAAATACGAATTACAATTAATTACGTTTTTTTCTACTTATGTACACAATGACTGAGCTAGAGCCTCTGTTCTCCTTAGTTAAAAAATTGTTTCCCTATATGTATGATTTTGCCACCCCTCTCGAAAGGACGTCCGGGGTGGACAGTCTTTCCTCCCCTTTAGCTACGCCACTGCAGGGTCTGACTTTTGGGGAAACACGGTAGCATTTTGATTTCGACAAGATCCAACAAATAGGGCGATTCAGAAATCAGGAGATAGTGTAAAAATACATAGGTCGCCAATGAGTGATAATAGAAAGATGCCGTTTGCGTAGAAAAGATGAAAATGAAATCGGATCTTTTTCAAACAGGAATCTATTTGTTTCATAGATTGCAATTGCATGTGACGTCACATCCTCCGACACGTGACCTGCCGGCGGCAGGCATCGGTCAGTCTTAAACAGCTGACTCAGAACTGCTTTTATTTCTGAGTCGCTTATAGGCCGATCGTTTTGTTTATTCCGCCACAGCTATGTTTCTATACTCTCGAACCCAAACGGTGCATAAGGTCCATTCTGCAGTTATTGAAGTATAAATTTGCTCACAAATTTATTAAATTTGTACGTTATATTAAAATCTATCAATTCATCCAATCTAGCCATCTCAATTGCTGCCTCGAGAAAGTTCCGCCAAACAACGGTTGAGGTGGTCGTTGATCGGTTTAAAATAATAATAATGAAGGGAAGAATTATATGTTTTTTGAATCATTAAATATATCTCTGAAAAAAATACCAATTCTAACTTTTTATACGGCCACACGGTCCTATCAGTCATATTTAGTAAAATATTTTTAACATTCTAACATTTTAAACAAAAAAAGTCCCACTCTTCTGCGACTAAAACTGAGCGAGTTCTAGAGCTTCGAATTTCGTGATTTTTAACCAATCAATGGCCTCGTCAACCAATCAGCGGCCTCGTCGAGCAAGTGCTGTGCGTTGATTAGTGGATCGACTTCAAGACGGCTATTGAAATGGTGCAAAAAGATCTAAGTCAGCGATATTCAAAACTTCATAATGTAGTCGCAGAAGAGTGGAACTTATTTTGCTTAAAATGTTAGTATATCAAGAATAGTTTACTAAACATATCTAAAGAGACGGGTAGATTGCATAAAATTTTAGATTTCTGAATGAAAAAAATTAAGCAGTACATTTATTGACTCAAACAGAAAATATAATTATTTACGTCTGTTAAAGCGTTCTTTCCACCTGGAATATATACTTAACTCGAAAGGCTCAGAAATTAGCCATTGAGTCAAGATTAGAATGGACATCCTGTATAAATATATGGCATACATTCAATTCTTCAATACAAGTTTGCGCTTTTTAAAGGAATCAGTTTTTATTCTCTTATTTAAACATAGTTCAGTTTTAACTGAAAGCTTTTTACTTCGGTTTTATACATATGCAATCGTATTCTTTTAATTTGACATGATTTCACATTTTTCTGGCGCAGTATGGTCAACTTCGTGGCTCTTGCGCCAAAAAAAAAAAAAAAAACACAACCAACCAATCAATCAATACAAGTTTTTACTTTCTCGTATATGAAGTATACAAAGAGAAAGTATTGTAATCGTCAAAAAATTCGAAACCGAGATTTTGACGAATCTCCACGTTTAAGACCTTAAACGTGGAGATTCGAAAAACACAATTTTGGAATTATATCTGTCTGTGTACACAATAACTGTTATAGCTACGGGGATGAAATTTGGTATGTGATCTTTAAACATAGTTTGTAGGTTTCTGTCAAATTTTGGACAAAATCCGGCCACTGGAAGTCTGTCTGTCTGTCCGCGGTCATGGGAACGCTCTAACTCAAAAACTTGAATAGCTAGATGAATAAAATTTGGTACACAGTTTTAACATCATGAATGTAGATCCGTATAAAGGTTTGGGACAAATCCGTCAAAGGGTTGACTGTCTGTCGGTCTGTATAATCGCATACTTATAAAAATTATATCTCCTAAACCCTTTGACTTAGATAAATAAAAATTGGTATGACGTTTGCTAATATTAATTATAGATCTGTGCTTAAATTTCGTTTCAATCCGTTGAAAAACAGTTGTTCAAATTGCATATTTGGTTCAAAATGCACATTGCGACTGTGTGTTGGCTAGCGTTTCGCTTATTTTACTAAAGTTAGTATAGTTGGCTTTCGACCTTGGCCGTCTACGAAGGAAATTGTAGCTTCGGAAATTATGGCAACCCCCTGAACCCGAAACTTCGTCCTGACATTTTCCAGATGGAAGGTACGGTGAAATCGCGTGATATCTGTAGTAAGATTTCGTTCTCAAAAACTTGAAATAGAGTTGTGGTACCTCAGCGCGCGTAAAAATTAAGAACTCACGCAATTTTTTCAATTATTATCATTTTCCTTTTGCACATAATCATAAAAATGGGAGCAGGTCATTTTAAAATTATAATGACTCAGAGTTTAGGAAGCAAACGGGACAAATAGTATACGGGGCGTATGGCAACCCTAGTTAGAGGGAAAATGACACCTTTTTGGGAAGTGTTCGAGAAAGTTTAGGGGAGACCACTCCCGCTGGTATAACCTGATGCTGGTCATCTTAATGTAAACTGAGTGATGTTTTAAGCATAAAATGCAACTCTGTACAGAGTAGACCATTGGTCCTAGACCTACCAAATTTGGCAAGCAAATACTGCTTGGATACTAGGTGCTCACAAGAAAGGCTTTTATAAAATTTTAATAAGATTTTTAATTGAAAGTTAATCGAAATTTTAACGTTTTTCCTCAATAACTTCGGAGCATATAGTCACATAAAATCACCATTTTAAAATGAAAGCAATAAGCTTTTCAGTGATACCAATGTTATTTCTGTACAAATTATTTCTCCAATTTCAATAAATATTTTAAAATTAATTTCAATCACAATTATGCTTTCTACTGTCATATTGGTATCACAGTAATGTAATTCAAAACATTTTTATTGTTTATTCAAATCTTTCACTGGCGTGCTTTTGCCAATGATACAAGTTATGAAGGAAAAAAAATCGACGGGATCATGTCTCTGCAAAACGGCCTCTGTGAATTGTCACTTTCTGTGACTAAAGTAGTTCTACGTGACTATTAACTCTATAGTCTATAGTGACTATTAGTGCAATGTGACTATGTAAAATTCGCGATTTTCACCAACTTTGCAGCTCGACTGTGACTAAACCGTAATTACTAACTTTAAAATTATTTTTGTAGTCTTCTTTGTCTGCCTTTCTCTGTTAAATGAAACTAAAACTAACTTTCTCTGTTATTTGGTTGCGGAGCTATAAGCGTTTAACTTTAGCACGAAATTCGACGTAATTCAACAATTCTTGAGTAATATTTCAGGCGATCGATGAGTGAATTGCCTTTGTCTGCGTGAGCGCGCATCGGTCGCTGTGACGTCATCAAAATCCTTGGAGATTTTTACCAATTTCGCAGCTTGACTGTGACTAAACCGTAATTCCTAATTCTAAAATTCTTTTTGAAATCTTCAATGTTCACCTTTCTCTGTTAAATAAAACTAAAACCAACTCTCTATGTTATTTGGTTCCTGAGCTATAAGCGTTTAACTTTAACGCAAAAGGCGTGAATCTTTTCCTTTCCCGACACACCATTAGACCGCTATGGAGAGACGTAATTCTACGTCAAAATTGCTTTCTTTGACCATTAATTCCGAAGCAAAATTTCCTCTCACTTTAGCTTTCATTAATATAATGATTTAGAATAACATTCTTTCTGTGAATTTCTTGGCGTAAAAGTTGTTACGGACATAATGCAACGGCTGATGCAATACAGCCAGAAGAATCAAGCGTAAAAATTATCATATTGCAGTGTTATGGACTAGAAGTTCGAATGTATTTTTATCTTACTAATGGTACTAATTTTTCTATACACATATCGTATCTTTGTGGTGCACGAGTGATTAAGTCCATCAAAATTATTATCGCTACAGTTCGAAAATCGTAAGGAACAGATAGGAAATATATGATTACCTTAATCATAGAGTAAAACCAGCGGGAGTGGTCTCCCCTAAACTTTCTCGTATACTTCTCGAAAAAGGTGCTGTTTCCACTCCCCCCGCGTGGATAAAAAAATTCGAACCTATTGTAACCCAGGATTCAATGACTATCAGAAAATATTTAGGTAAAAAATCAAATTCGAAGAGATGCGTTCCGATTAAATGAATACCGATTTCTACTCTTTCTTGGTTCAAGGACAATCCTCCCGCGTGCACAGATTGCTACCAAGTACGCATGCGCATGGAGAATCGGATGAAAAAAAAGCGCCAAGCAGGAGTCAATAAATATCGTGCACAGAAGATTGCGTTCAATACGCATGCGCGTGGAGATTATAAGCGCATCTCCAACGAGTCTTTTAAGACTGACAGACAGTCAACCTTTGGATTTGTCCCAAAATTTGATACGGACCTACATTCATGATGATAAAACTGTGTACCAAATTTTATTCATCTAGCTATTCAAGTTTTTGAGTTATAGTATTCGCATGACCGCGGACGGATATACAGACAGACTTCCCGTGGACGGATTTTGTCCAAAATTTGATAGAAACCTACAAATTATGTTTAAAGACCACATACCAAATTTCATCCCCGTAGCTCTAATAGTTTTCGAGTAATCGTGTTCACAGGCATACAGACACACAGACATAATTCCAAAATTGTGTTTTTCGGATTCAGTGAGCTCTAAAACGTGGAGGTTCGTCAAAATCTCGAGTTCGAATTTTTTGACGATTACAATACTTTCTGTTTGTATACTTCGTATACGAGAAAGTAAAAAATTATCAGCTATTTGATAAAAAATTAAATTTGAGTAAAACACATTTCGGTATGACTTATAAACACGGTAGTTATAATTCTTAAAATTTAGCAAAATTAATTAATTAAATTTTAATTAATCTATTTAATGTAATTAATTTATCTATTTAATGGAATTAACTACTATAAGCAGGTTCTTGGTATTCCTATGGGTTGTTGTTTTTCAAGTGCACTAGCCGATTTATTTCTCCACTCATTTGAGAGGGATTTAATTAAAAATGAAATTGTTTATGGTTTTCGTTTCATTGATGACCTTTTAGTCTTTAATCATAATAATGTTAACTCCATTTTTAGCTGCTATCCAAAAGAACTCAAATTAAATAAAATTAATAATGAATTGAACAAATGTAATTTTTTGGATCTAGAAATTGAAATTAGAAATTCAGATATTTTGGTTGGAATCTTTGACAAGAGAAAGGAATTTAATTTTAAGGCTATTTCACTTTGCAACTTTCAGACAAATCTTCATTTTAAAATTATTAAGAACTCTATTTATTCTCAAATTAATAGGATTAAACACATCTGTAATAACCACTCTTCTTTAGTCAAAGCCCTAGGTAATTTAAATAATAACTTAAAGGATAACGGATTCCCTTTTTGTTTCCTTAAAACTTGATCTTTTTTTAAATTAGTTTTTGTTCTCCTGAGAAATAGTTCGAATTTTTATTCATAGATGGAGCTACTGGATAGCTTCTAGATCGTTGATTGTTTTGTATCTATTGCGTCATTTTTCTGCTTGGCTTGCTTCTGAAAGAAGGTAAAATTTTTATCTCTTCTGATTATGGATTAAAAAAATTTTGGATTTATGTTCTTTATTTGGTGGCCGGACAAGATTCAGACCACAGGAAGGAATAAATTTTGACTTTTTGTCATTCCTTTCCACAGAAAATCTTGTTCCCTTTTGAACTAAAAATGGCGTGTGGTTTCTGATGAGTGAGCCATTTTAGTTCATTTTCATTTTGAATAATTTCTTAACAAATTGTTCTAAGTATTGGTAAACTTTTGGTTTTTCTATAGTTCTTGTTGTATTTTAAAAAAATTTCTGTTGAAGCAATTACTTTTTGCTGCTGCGTTTGCACGCAAAAACGCCTATTGTTTTCATTATTTTTCATTTTATCATTGTTTTCTTTTAATTTATTTTCTTTTAATTTAAATTTCTATTATTTATTTATTTGTAAACACGGTGCTGCCCCATCGCTTTTAAGTCTAACCCGCATTTAACCTTCCAGCGAGCGCGCGTTTACAAGAGATACTTGAATTGTGCATCCTATTGCATATTTATATCGTTATTTTATATATTTAAGAGCAATTTTATTTATAATATCTTTGTTTACTATTAGGCTAATAAATACAGATAACATAAATAAAATTTGCATTTATTTTTGTAAAATAACACGATATATATGTA